>CATIWR010064473.1:0-16448 GCA_949677035.1 Omphalea diandra | reverse complement strand
AGGTTGTGTGTGAGCCCGTAAAACACACGGTTGTAAGTTGAGTGTGAGCTTGTAAAACACTAGTGATTGAGTGAAATACCCAATTGGTGAATTAGGGAGTGGACGTAGGGTTGGTTAATACCCGAACCACTATAAATCGCTTGTGTTCATTATTCTCATTATTTTTCCTCTCTTCTTTATTTTTAAATTTTTATACACCAATTCAACCCCCCTTCTTGGTGCCAAGGGCCAACAGGATGTTTTATAGGTGTTTAAGCAAGTTTATAGTAAATTAGGACTAAAATAGGCAAAGATGGCAACTTCAAGGACCAAGCTGGATATTTGGATAAGTGAGGAACAAAGTCATGTTATCTTGCATATGACTCTTATCGTAGGTTGTGACTTGAGCAATTTAGAAGTTATGTTTTAGCCTACACTTTAGCTCTTTTAAATGGGTATTTAAGGCCAACATTTAGGGTTTTTTAAAGAGAGAAGAGAAGGGTGAAAATAAATCTTTTCAACACTCAAAAGAGGCATTTTGAAGGACAAAACATGGAGAAACAAGCTACAACTAAAGATTAAATGCAAGAGTGCTAGAGATCACTTGATCTAGGAAGAAGAAGAATAAGGGATTCATCAAGCCAATTGAGAGATTTCATCTTTCATTCTCTTAATCTCATTTCCTTTGTCAAAGATGATGTTATTACTTTTAGATTTGACTTGTTTTATTAGTATGTTATCCTAGATATTAATTGATTGATTTATGATTTAGCTATGGATATTGATTAATCTAGGACTTTGATGTAGCCATGGATATCGATTGATTGATTTATTATTTGAATGACTATGTTAGGATTTGGTTCTTTTGTAAGTGAACGATTCTTGAGCCTATTACTTATGATTGCTTGGTTACCAGTTACATGATTTGTATTTCATTTACAAATTGAGAGATTAAAATTGAAATATACCTCAAATTACTTTCCTTAGGTTAATTGATGAGTAAAGAAACCCCTATTAACCTATTGATATCATTTAAAGGATTGTTATATCTAAATGAGTGATTTTTTTCTAGTTCACATTGAGAGATGATTCTATGAAATATGATTAAAAAGTTAAGTGACTGCTATAGAGAGAACATTTAATCAGTATAGAGATCAACAATTGTAATACTTAATCTGGCATAGAATTAAATGATTAATTATTTAATTATTTAATGTGGTGAGATCAAATGTCCTAAGAGTTTTATCATAAGCTTATTTATCATAATTGCTTTTATCTTTTTGCTATTGAATTATTAAGTTTAGTTTATTTCCATTGTATTAGTAGTTCAAATCATATCCCTACTATTCATTTTCTAGATAAAAATAGAATAATCACATTTCAATACTTATAGACCTTGTCTCTATGGGATGATATTCGTACAAACCCTAGTGCATATATATTACTTTGATCACCGTTCTCTTATAGTCTTTACCAAGTGTGATACTTGTTAAAGGTGGGATATAAAAAGGCATTTGAAATATTAAAGATATTAAATGAGATTAGATCCTATTCCACATACATCAAAGAGCTACTGAGAAAGTATCAAAGGGTCTTTGCATGGACATATGAAGACATGTTAAAGGATCAACATATGGTCAAACATAGAATCTCTACCTACTAACATATGAAATTAGTAAAGTATAAGCTCAAATGGATGAGACTAGAGTGGGCTCAATTAGTGAAGGAAGAAGTAGGCAAGCAGTTAAATACTAAGTTCCTAGAAGTCGTGATTATCCTAGATGTCTAGCTAACATAGTCCCTATACTTAAGAAGGATAGGCAAGCAAGAAAATGTGTCAACTATAGGGATTTGAATAAGACTTGTCTTAAGGATGAACTTTTGTTGTCCTATATTGATGTTTTGGTTGATAGTATGACCACTTGCATCATGTATTCTTTTACAGATGGTTTCTCGGGCTATAATCAAATCGTTATGGCCATTATAGATAAGGTGAAAACCTCTTTCAACATTGAATGTTGTACCTACTTTTATTAAGTATTGAAGTTTATATTGAAGAATGCTAAGGCAACCTACCAGCAAATGGCACCATATTATTCCAGGATCTAATACATAAGAATGTGGAACTGTACATCGATAATATGATAATAAAGTCAAACACAATAATGACACTTTGAGGCTTTAGAGAAATTCTTGAAAAGGGTAAACAAGTATAATTTTAGGCTCAACCTAATAAATATGTATTTGGGGGTCATTTTCAATAAATTACTAGGCAATGTAGTGGGTGAGAAAGAGATAGAAGTAGAACCAGACAAGGTAAAAGCCGTCTAGGACATGTTTGGATTAAATATGGAAAAGGAAGTTTGAGGGCTTTTGGGACATCTCTAGTACATCAGTAGGTTTTTTATAAGGTTTACCTCGACATGCAAACTAATGTTTAAGCTTTGAGGAGATATCATCTAGTAGTGTGGAATAAGCAGTGTCAGAAGGATTTCAAGAACATAAAAGAGTATTTGTCCAATCCACCAATATTAAGGTCGTCGAAGCTATGAAAGCCTTTGATTTTATAATTGATAGTGGAAGATAGATCTATGGGAGCCATACTAGCATAAAACACCATTAAGGTAATGAACATGGTGTACACTATCTTAGTAAGAAGCTGCTTCCTTATGACTAAAAGTACAATCAGATCAAGAAGATGTGTTTGGTGATGATTTGGGCTATTATGAGGTTATGACACTATTTTTTAGTCATACTTGATGAAAGTAGTCTCAAAATTGGATCCAATTAAGTACTTATACAAGGTTTACCTAATGGAAAGCTAACAAAAGGGTTGATACTCCTTACTGAGTTTGACATCAAGTATGTGACAAAAAAGGTGATTAAGGAAAGGGCAGTTGCAAAGTGCATCGCATAGTAGCTAATTATGGAAGAAGAATAAAAACCTCCGCAATTTCTTGATGAAGGCCTAAGAGTAATAAAACCATAAGGATGAAAGATGTACTTTAATGGTGCACTTAACAAGAATGCAGCTAGAGTTTAAGTAATTTTAGTTTTACCTAAAGGATAATTATTGCTTATGGCCAAAATATTTGAGTTCGAGGTGACTAATAATATGGTAGAGTATGAGGCATATGCCTTTGGGTTAGATTTATTGGTTTAAACAAGGGTGAGAATAGCAGAGGTGTTTGGAGGCTCTCTATTAATGGTTTCACAGGTGAATGGTGAATAGGAATTAAAAGAAGAATGGTTGAAACCATCTTAGAATACAGAAAGATGTTAACTAAAAACTTTTAGAGGATTATATTTCATCACATCCCATAGGAAGAAAATATGATGGTAAATGTTTTAGCCACTTTAATCGCTATTTGGGATGGACCATAAAGAATGTCAATGAAGCCCTCGCTTACACTTAAGTTAATAGCGATGTTATGCAAGTGAAAAGGTGATGCAAGTGTAGTGGATAACCGATTATGGTATTATGATATGTAAATCTATTTAGAGTTTGGTATGTATCTTGAAGGGGCAAAAAAGAAAGATAAGGATATCATCAAAAGATGGTCTCATAGTTTATAGCTAATTATGGCATGGTGTATAAGCAAATGCTAGATGGGTTAAGGTACTTAATGGAAGAGAAAGCTGAAAGGGAAATGGAAGAGGTACATGTAGGGGTTTGTAGTCCACACATGAATGGGTTAGCCTTAGCTAGAAATATTTTGAGAATGGGGTACTATTAGACTACTATAAAGTAAGATTGCATTAGACTTATAAGGGGATGCCATAAATGTCATGTTTACAAAAGCCTTAACCATTTACTGCAAGTATAATTGTAGAATTTGACCTCATCTTAGCCATTTGTTGCATAGGGAATTGATATGGGTAAGAAAGTGAAACTAGCATCTATAAGAGCCTACAAGTACATTATAATAGTAATTGACTACTTTTCAAAATGGTAAAAGCTAGGCCCGTTGGGAAGCTAGGGGCAAAGCATATGGATAGGTTTTATAGAGAGTAATCTCATATGTTGCTATGGTGTGCCACCCCACATTATAATAAGTAACGATGTATACTTTTAGGCCAGAGGTAGAATGATTGTAGAAAAGTATAGAGTGGCACATCATAAATCCTCACCTTACAAACCATAATCATATAAGGTTGTCGAGGCTGTTGATAAGAACATTAAGAACATCCTAGCCGAAATGGTGGAAACCTATAAGGAATGGTAAAAAAAGCTACCCTTTACGTAATGAGGGTATTACATTACAACTAGGGTTACTACAAGGATGTCACCATATTCTCTTATGTATATAATGGAAGTAATATTGTAGATGGAAATATAAATGAAATCCCTTTAAGTATTGATTGAAATGAATGTTGCCATGTACCAACACGTAAGAGGTTGGTACGATCAATTAGTTTTATTAGATGAGAATAGATTGAAAACCTTGCATTATATACAACTCTATTACAAGAGGATGACATGTACTTTCAATGAAATGTTCAAGCTAAGCATGACAATGGTGGGAAACCTTATGTTGAAAGAGATACGGTCTCAATCTCAAGATCCTAAGGGAAAATTCAAAACAAATTAGGAAAGTCCCAATATGGTTAAGTAAATATACTTAGATGGAGGGTTAAAGCTATCAAATTTGGATGGTAATGAGTTCTCAAAATCGATAAACTTGGATTGATTAAAGAAGTATTTCATGTAAGGTAAGTGAAAAAATAAATAAACTTACTCAGCTAAAAACTCGAAAGGGCAGCTCAAGAAAAAAGTTAGGGGAGGAAAAAGAAGAAACAAAGAAATAGAAAAGAAAAAAGAAAAATATAAGAGAAGAATAAAATAAGTTAATAAAAGGTGAGAGATTGTGAATAACTATTAGGAAGAATTAAAGGCAAGCCTACAGGAAGACTTTATAGTAAGGGTTAAGGCAGTAGAGAAAAAAAAAGATGATAGTAAGGCTATCATAGGGGATAGCAAGACAACTCACTGATCCCCAAGGAGACCCTATACAGTCCCATAATAGTCTCTCTAAAGATCACGAGTAGTGTTGTCTTACCCAACTCGATCTCTTCTATGAGTTAGAAGACCTATAAGTCAACTTCACTATCATCAGTGTGAAATAGGTAATCTTCCATCAAAACAGTTGCCAAATGTAGGCTTGGATGACTCTAGCATTACTTATCTAGAGGCCTAAGGTGAGTAAAGAAGAAATTAGCACCTTCTCCTCCTAAAGATATATAGAGGCACCTCATCATATGGTAAATCAAGGGGCTTCATCATCTTGTGAACATATAGGTAGTTTAAGCATGAAAGTGCAATACTGTTAGAATCCAAAACATGAAAGTCTGTAATGGCACCAAACTACTTAAGAAGTGGGTAGATGTCTATCTCTCTAAAATAGAAAGAATGGGTGGATAGATCTTAGATATCACATACTGCTCAAAGAAATTTAATGTTGAGTTTGATAAATGAAAGCACACAGGGCATTGAAGCTTGCTCAAGGAAGATAGGACCAATGGGAGGCATAGAGAGATCTAAGAAATGTTATAACCATGGTGGAGATGAAATCTAACTACTAGAGGCATAAAAATTAAGGTGAGAAAGGAAGGAGAGGTGAATAGTGTTGAAAAACTGTGAGTAGTAAAGTTATTTATACAAACATTGATATGAACAAGGTTGATTTGATTCCATACCCATATGCTAAAGAATAGTTTCCAAAATCTATCAAACCAAGTGTTGGAGTTTTAACTCAAACCCTAAGTCAACCAAGCCAATTTAACATTAGAATTAACAAGTTTGTGAAATTATTAAGCCTTCACTCAACAATCTCATCAAGTCCATTCAAGAACTTAAGAAGATAATTTAATCTCACTAGCAAAAATTGTTAAAAGAAATATTATTGACGGAATGCCTTCTTGGCCAAATATGAGAGACTATTTAGAGCCTTACAATGCTTAAAGAAAATCCTAATAAGATTTGGTTTACATTTCCTAACTGAATTCATATTTCCTAATGAAATAAGGAAAAGAAAATTCTAACCTAAATAGGAAAACCAAAGAAACATTATGATTGGTCAACAAGATTAGACCAAGATAACTAAAGAACAATAAGTAATCCTAAATAGAAAAGAGAAGTATTCAACCTAATGAAGAAATCCTAATGGCATTAGGAAACATTGCCAATTAAAGATATCTTGTAGGAATATTTAACTTTAGGCCTTATTTCTATGCTTACATGCCTTGGGCCTCTTGTTACACATCTTAGGCTTCTTATTCCATGTCTTGGTTAAATTGGATTGGGCTTTGGTGCTTTTCACAAGTTAGGCTCCATTGTATTAAGTTCAGTGCTCCATTTGAAGAGTTTAAGCCCCATCATCTTTTAGTTAGGCTTTATGCATCCTTTTCTCTTCTTAGGCTAATCTAAGTGTAATTCCTTATTACATGAATGCTTTAGTTGCCTCCTTAAACTTCTTTAGCCTTCCTCTTATGATTGGGCCTTAAAGTTAAAGTGGAACCTTTGCTAACTTGCCTTGGCCATTTACATCATTCCCTCCTTCCTTAAGTGGATTTTTCCTTGAATCAATACCTTCATCAAAGTAAAAAGGAGATAAATCAGCAACATTAAATGTAATACTAACATTATAATCACAAGGCAAATCTAACTTGTAAGTATTATCATTAACCCTCTCCAAGACTTGAAAAGGTTCATCTCCTATAAGGTCTAGCTTATTTTTTCTAAGGTTAGGAAATATTTCCTTCCTAAAGTGTGCCCAAACCCAATCACCCAATTCAAATAAAACTTTAATCTACCCTCATTTGCATTTTTAACAACTTGCTCATTCCTCTTTTCAATATTCAAACGCACTTCTTATCCAATTATTTAACAAAATTAGATTTCTTCTTAGCTTTCATATCAACTTGCAAATTAAAAGGAATAAGGGAAAGATCTAATGGACTCAATGGTACAAGCCCATAAACAATCTCAAAAGGGCAATAATGTGTACAAGAATGTGCACTCTTATTATATGTAAATTATATATATGGTAGACATTCTTCCCAAGACTTTAAATTCTTTTTTTATCAAGACTCTTAAAAGTTACCCTAGAGTTCTATTCATAACCTCAGTTTAACCATCAATTGATGGGTGAGATGAAGTAAAAAAATAACAACTTAGTCCCAAATTTGCCTTATAATGTTTTCCAAAAGAAACTCAAAAATTTTGTATCCCTATCACTAATAATAGTTTAGGCATACCATGTAACCTTACAATCTCTTTAAAAACAAATTAGCAATGTTAATGGCATCATCAGTTTTGTGGCATGCAATAAAATGCGTCATTTTAGAAAATCTATCAATAACCACAAAAATAGAATCAATACCATGTTTGGCCTAGGTAACCTTAAAACAAAATCCATAGATATATCAATCCAATGTGACCTAGGAATAGTAAAAGCATATAATGATCATGTAGTTTTGATTTAAATTTAGCTTGTTTGCATGCAACACATCTATCACACACTTTTTGAACATCAAATTCGCATATTAGGTTAATAAAAGTGATCATGCAAAACATCCAAAGTCTTTTGAACTTCAAAGTGAACCATAAGTCCACCACTATGGACTTCCCTAACTAGCAATTCTTGCAAAGAACTCTTAGGCACAAAAAGTTTATTATCTCTAAACAAGTATCCATCATGCCTTATGAATCTATTAAAAACAACTTTTTCATAATTTGCAAAGAAATCACAAAAATCTGAATCACTAGTATACGAATCATTGATACCTTATGACTAGTATCCAAATCACTAGTATACAATAGTGTGTCGACCACTAAATTTTCCTTACCTTGTTTATACCTTATGACATATGGAAAAGACTCAATGAATTCACTTCTCTTAGGATGTCTTTTGTTCAATTTTTATTGTCCTTTAAGGTATTTAAGAGATTTATGGTCGGTATGGATCACAAACTCCTTAGCCTAAAGATAGTGTTGCCATGTTTGCAAAGCCCTATCCAAAGCATACATCTCTTTATCATAAGTTGGATATTTCAATGAAGATCCATTAACTTTTCACTAAAGTAAGCTATGGGCCTTCCTTCTTGCATTAAATAACTTCAATACCTAACCCTGAGGCATCACATTCAATTTTAAAAGTGTTAACAAAATTAGACAAAACTAATAAAGGTGCACTAGTTAATTTAGATTTTAACAAATCAAAAGCATGTTGTTGTGCATCTCCCCTTTTAAAACCAACACTCTTTTTTATAATTTTAGTTAAGAGAGTTGTAATTATGCTAAAATGCTTTATAAACCTCCTATAAAAACTTGCTAACCCATGAAAAGACCTTACCTCACTTACACTAGATAGAATCAGCCATGCCTTGATGGCACTTACCTTTTCTTCATCAATTTTTATTCTTTGCTAACAACAAAATTGGAAAAACAAGCTTAGAAGTATAAAAAGAACACTTTTTAAAGTTAATATACAACTTTTCTTTTTACAAAATTTCAAAAACTAACCTTACATGCTTTAAATGCTCTTCTAAAGACTTAGAATAAATAAGAATGTCATCTAAATAAACAACTATAAATTCACCTAAGTATGCATGCAAGATATGGTTCATCAATCTCATGAAAGTGTTAGGGGCATTAGTTAGCCCAAACGGCATAACTAACCATTCATATAATCCATATTTAGTTTTAAACACCATTTTCAATCCATCCCTTTCACACATTCTAATTTGATGATAACCACTTTTCAAATCAATTTTAGAGAACATGTATGCATTATGCAATTCATCTAACACATCATATAACCTAGGAATTAGATGTCTATACTTAATGGTTACTTTATTAATGGTCTTACAATCAACACAATATGCTAGTATCGATCCTTTTAGGTACTAACAAAATAGGAACTGCATAAGAACTCATATTTTTTCTTACCAAATCTTTTTCCATCAGCTCTTCTACTTGCCTTTGAAGCTCCTTTAACTCCTCGGGGTTGCATCTATAGGATAGCCTATTTGGAATTTGAGAGCTCAGAATGAAATCAATTTGGTGTTTAATACCTTTTAAGGGTGGGAATCCTTTGGTCACATCTTTGGGAAATAAAACTAAAAAATTGTACAATAAAGAAATAAAAGAATTAGGAAGAAAATTGGTTGGATCATCACTAGAAGAAAAGAATGTTAGTTTCAAATCTTTATACAAAATCATAGCCATGGGTGGTTTGGCTAGCAAGGCTTTCCTCACATCCCTCTCTTTTATAACATAGCCTTTTTCACATGCTCTCCTTTTGCCACTCCTTGCTTACATACCTCTTTGATTTTCTCACAACTCTCCTTTTATGGCATTAGTTTTTCTTTTTATTGGTTAAATGTGCTTTCTCTCTCTTATTACTTTTTAGTTCTTAAAAATTTATTGAGGTATTAAAGAATATAAAACAATATGCTTGCCCCCAAAATCAAACTTATAAGTATTAGAGAACCCATTATGTTTGTCTCACCTATCAAATTGTCATGGTTGACCTAAAAATATATGGCTAACTTGCATAGGAATAACATTACAAAGCACATCATCCTTATATCTACCAATAGAAAATAATATAAAAACTTACATAGTTACCTTTAATTCCCCACTATTGTTTAGCCATTACAAGTTATAAGGTTTATGATATTTCATGGTTGGTAAATTTAGCCTTTTAACAACATAGATACTAGTAGCATTAGTGCAATTACTACCATCAATAATAGCAAGATATAAATTACCATTTCTCCTATAACTAGATTAAAAATATTTTCCTTTTGAATTTGATCATCCTTAACTTACATACTTAAAAAATCCTTAGCAATAATAATATTCTTACTAGTTACCTCATCGGGATCCTTAAAATCATCATCACTTGCATCTTTCAATAGAGGCATCTCTGGATTAGTTGCATAGCCATCATCATCATCGCCTACTATCTCACCATCATACATAACCATGGTCCTTTTATTTGGGCAATCACATGCCATTTGTCCTTTCCCTTCGCACTTGAAGTAAATAATTAAACTTGGACTTTTAGGGAGTTTGACCTTAGCATTGGAGTTGGGTTTGCTCCCTCTTTCCTTTTTTGGTGGTTCGGTCTTAGGCCTATTGTTGGGCTTGTCACCACTTTCAAACTTGTTAGTCTAAGAAACTGAATTAAAATTGGGCTTAGAATGATTACTTTTATGTTGCCTTTCCACCATAATTGCTAGATGGTACATCTCCCTATTGAGACCTATAAGAAAATGTGCCAAAGTTTGCTCCATAGGCTCTTCAAGTTCGGCCCTCATCAAAGTGATTTCAAGATCTTGATAATACTCCTCCACACTCATATTGCCTTATATAAGTCTTTGCAACTTTTTTTGTACATCTCTAAGGTAATAGCTAGGAACATATCTATTTTCATGGCCCTCTTCATATCTACCTAAGGACAAATTTGTGGATCCCCACATCTTCTCCTAATACTTCTAATTTGATCCCAGCATACAAGAGGATATCCTACAAATTCAATAACAGCTAATTTAACCTTCTTATCCTAATTATAATTATGATAATCAAAAATAAAATTGACCTTCTTTTCCTAAGATAGATAAGCTTCAAGATCATTGGAACCATTAAAGGTAGGAATCTTTATCTTAATGCTATTGAGATTATCATCTAGCTTACTAGATCTTTAGGAGTTTCCTTGCATGAAATTGCCCTCCTCATCATCTTGAACAATCCTCTCATGTCTTGGTTACTTATAATTACTGCTAGTGGTGTTGACATTTGAGGTGATTTGCAAGCTTTCAATCTTCTCATGCATTGCTTAGAATTACTTCTCAATTTGGGCCATATGAGCTTATGAAGCTTTCATGAACAACTTCCACTTTGGTTCTTCTTTAAGATCTACCATGGCTAGTAAATAACAAAGGAAATCCTCACCAAATACTCTTTCATGTGTTTACACTCAAAAGATAGCACTCACACTCGTGTTTAACTTAAAACAAGCTTTTATCCTTTTTTTAAGCTCACTACTCTTGCCTTTTAGCTCTTTTGGATTATTTTCTTTAAGCTCTTTAAGGAATTAAGTTACTTTATATTTAATGAAGCCTAAAACAAATGCAAATAAGCAAAATAATCCTAAAAAGACTTAGCAAACAAAGGATTCCAAATCAACACAATTGGTGCAAGAAACAAATCTTTAAAGGCCTAATTAAAATTTTAAGAATAAAAAGGAATTTTGAAGTGTCAAGTCTAAAATTGAACTTGAAATTAATGAAATTTTTATAGCCTAGGCCAAATACCAATAAGAGCTTCAAAATCGACTACTTAGTTTGCAAACAAGTTCAATATGATCTTTAGCATCTTTTCTTCTTTCCTTTTTTTTTTTCTTTAATTTTCTTATCTTTTGACTTTTTTTTTTACTTTGAAGCTAAAAAAAATTGTAAATCAAAAGAAACACAAAGAAGAACTTAGAGAATGCAAAGAAACCAATGGAAGTTGAGTCGAAGGAATTAAGTGCTAATTGAGATTTGCACTTTTTTCTTTTAATTTGGTGAGTTAGGTTCAGCCCTAGACACATAAATAAACACAAACAATAATTAGAACACAAAACAAAATGAATTGGAATGAAAGAGACACAATGAAACCGAATAGAGATAGGAAACTAGCTAATTTTACAATATGCAATCTTTTTGTATTTTTTGTATGCTAATAGACCAGAACTGAAATTAAATACAAAAGAATGATTAAATATGATAAAATAAACTAATTTGATGACGAAAATTAAAGAAAATATAATTGAATAAGATATAATAAGAACAAACCGAATTAGAACCCTATGAAAAAGATAGGACCAAAACTGATGCAAAATAATAAGAACACAAAGAACAATAACTTTTAGAGAAAACTTACTTGATTTGAAGCCTTAGCTCTAATACTAAATGATGCAAACAAGGTTGACTTGACTCCTTTCTTGTATGCTAAAGACTAGTTGTCCAAATCTATCAAACCAAGTATTAGAGTTAAGATTTTCAAATCCCAACTGGACCTCTAGAAAACTTGTTCTAGCAAACTAAGTTGTAAAGATTCAAAGTTGTGTTAACTCAAACCCTAAATCAACTAAGATAATTTAAGATTAGAATTAACAAGTTTATGAAATGATTAAGTCTTCACTCAACAATCTCACCAAGTACACTTAAGAACTCAAAAAGAGAATTTAATCTCATAAGCAAAATTGCTAAAGAAATATTATTGATTGAATGTTATCTTGGCTAAAGATGAGAGGTTATTTATAGCCTTACAATGCTTAAAGAAAATCCCGATAAGATTTGGTTTACAGTCCCTAACCGAATTCATATTTCTTAATACAATAAGGAAAAAAACAATTCTAAGCTAAATAAGAAAACTAAAGAAGCATTATGATTGGTCAACAAGATTAGACTAAGATATTTTCCTAACTAAAGAACAACAGTAATCCTAAATAGAAAAAGGAGAAGTATTTAACATAATAAATAAATCCTAATGGCATTAGAAAACATTGCTAATTAAATATATCTTGCAAGAATCTTTAACTTTGGGTCTTATTTCCATGCTTACATGCCTTGGGCCTCTTATTACACACCTTAGGCTTCTTGTTCCTTGTCTTGGCAAAAATGGATTGGGCTTTGCTTCTCTCTATAAGTTGGGCTCTATTGTATTAAGTTAAGTGCTTCATTTGAAGAGTTTAAGCCCCCATTATCTTTTATTTGGCCTTCATACATCCTTTGCTCTTCTTGAGCTAATCCAAGTGTAATTTCTTATTGCATAACTGCTCTAATTGCCTCATTAAACTTCTTTAGCCTTCCTTTTATGATTGGACCTTAAAGTTGAAGTGGATCCTTTGCCAATTTGCCTTGGTTGTTTGCATCAAACATGTTAAGTCATATATACAGACAACATGTCATCTATATATATAACTTATTCATTTGTATAGACCACCTTGACTGATGCATTAATGTGGGAACTTTTGGGTAATTTTTATGCAAGGTTCAATTCAAGGCAATTTTAAGAAGATACATATAAAAGATGAAAGGGTAATCACACTATCAACTCAATAAACCTAGAATCACAATGAAATATCATCTATAATAGATCAAGCAGTCAGTGTGCAAGTAACAAAATTAGAGCACAAGGGCCCAAATATCAAAAAAGGGTGCAAACCATGCTAAACATCATTCTAAAAATCCTACAAGTGTACATATTCATACAAGTTACTGCAATCATAAAATAGAAAAATAATAAAGATAGCAATAAGTTGGTCATTCTCCTCATCAATGGACTTTGTTCCTCTTTCAGCTCTTCTACAATGTGCAACTTTAAGCTAGCCTACAAGTTGATGAGCTCAACATGAACCTCTCAGATTAATGAATCCTTTTGATGGATCTACTTATAAGATAAATAAAAGGCTAGGATGGTTAGGACACAAACACACATATACATGCATACATTAATAATATTGTGTTTACTTGTAACTCAAGCGTGTGCTAGGTATATGTCCTCTTGAACATGGCAATCAGATCAACATGGTACTAAACTTGGATACAAGGGACTTGCATGTAAATAAGGTTTGGAAAGTTTTGGTTATGTTGGAACTTTATCAAAATTTCACTAAGGTTAAGCCTTAGACACTGATTTAGTGAATTACTTGTGTGAGTAATTCATTAAATTTTACCATAAGATAGTTTGAAAATGTATTGTTTGGATAAAACTATGACATGAGTCATTTTATTACTTAAATGTATATATATGAATTTTGATAGTATGGTATTATTCTCCATATTGGTCTTCATGTGCATATTGAAATATATGCATATTAATGAGATATGAAACCTATGATATGTTGTTTAACGCATTTGTTTGTACATGTTTTATTTCGTGCACTTGGAGAACTATATGGACATGCTGCCAAAAATTATACAAGTGTATTAATGTATATATGACCATGTTTGGTCTGATAGATAATGCATTTTTGAATAGGTTAGGTTCAAACCATGAAAATACATGAAATTGAATGAGTCATAGGTATGAGATTACAAATGTGAAACATAATGATAGTTGCTTATCTGTGATGGAATTATAGGTATAAAACAATGAGTTCATATCATGAATGGATGTAACATACGCTAACTAATAGGCTATTAAATCTAGAATTTTTAGAGGGCATGGAAACTTTCATATTATTTGCATGCAACCATCCAAAGTATATGGATGGGAACAAGATAAGAAGTTCATGTAATCATAAGAGGAGTCAAAATCAATAATTTGATTATGTTAACTGTTTAAGTACCATCTAACTAAATATGGATTTATTGATATTAATTTGAGGAAAATGAGGGCAATGCGTCATCAAATGAAGAATTAGATGATGATGATGATGATGATGGTGTTAATTTACATAACGTCGATAGTGATTAGAGAAAGTTTTATCACCACTCAATTTATAATATTTATATTATAATGCATGAATATATGTGAATGTTTAAGCATACATATATACATATTTAATAAGATGCAAGGGAATTATCAATATCATGAGAGTTCATCATGGTGAGGTACTACACGAGATACTGCTTGAAGCCGACATGATAGACCTTCTTTTTCATCACTTTATGTACCATTGTTTGATCAATCTAATCCATCACCTTCTGCTCCATCATATGCAACATCAACTTCAAATTCTTTGTTTGTTTCACCACTAGCTGCATATGCACCGTCACTTGCCTGTGATACTTTTATTGCATCGGCATATGATCCCTCATCTTTTCATCGACCTAGGTAATGGGTCGTGGGTATGAGGTATGTTATTCTAATCATCTCATCCAATATATATCTTTATAACAATTATCTTATTTAGTTATATACTATGTAACTTTGCATTTTTTTATACAGATTAATCTCAGGGAATTAGCGTTCTAGCTAGATTTCCTTAATATTTAAGGATCATTTTTCATTAACCTAAGCTATAGGTCGTAGGTACAAGGTATGTTGTTCTAATCATCTCATCATATATATATGTTTATAACAATAATCTTATTTGTTTATAGACTATGTAACTTTGCATTTTTTGTATAGTTTAATCCTAAGGAATCAGTGTCCTAGCTAGATATCCTTAATTTTTAAAAAACATTTGGACCTTGAAGGTTATGCTTTAAAGACGGTGTCAGTGGAAATCAAGGATTTTTATTAGGAGGAGTTTAAGGTACAATTTATATTTTTGAATTAATACAATTTGTATTCACGTGTTCATATTTTATTTCTATATATTACAAGAGTATTTTCTTAAGGATGTTGCTATAGAGTCCAAGGTTAAAATTGCATTAAAGCATATAGCTTCTAGGCAGTACTCAAATATTTTATTTGGTTAGAGATGAAGTGGTAATAAGCTGCAATGCATCTTCCAAGATATATGGGATATGTGGAAACAATAATGGTCTAAGCTAGAATTCCAAGCTTAGTCTACTACAACTTTCAAGAATCGACACATAGATATTGCTCAGATTGATACTAGTCCTTCTCGCCATACAATCGAATCTAGATCATTCTTTAAGCACTCCATAGATTTGGTTAGTTTATTTACTTATCTTTTTATTTAATAAAATATTTGGACTAAAGTAATAAAAAGAACTAAAATGTCTGCCATGGATTTTGAGATTTTTAAGATGATACACATTAAGAAGAAGGATAATCAATTTGTTGATAAGAAGTCACAAATACAAATGTTAGTTAAACAAAAATCAGTGCACTATTTCTCATTTTGAATAAATTACAATTATAATAATAACTTCAATAATATTTCATAATGATTATTCATATTTATTAGCAGGTGGTGGAGAGAAATATTTCTACAGCTACTTCACAGCTACCAAAGGATTCTACAGTATCTTAAGCCCTCAACATTAACTAATTGTACCCGAATGTTGTTAGAGGATACAAGAAGAACAGAGTTTATAGACTGGGCTCCAGGGCAAGACATCTAGTTGTCCACCTTCTTGTGTCAACTATTGCTCAACCACATCAAATATGGCTCATAATCCATATTTGAAGGAGCACATTAGAAGGCATGTTCGAAAGGAGCTTTAGCATGAATTTGATATGCATTTTGTTGCCATAAAGGATTAGATGCAGCAAACTGTGTAGTAGACATTGACTTCTAAGTTAGCTACCATGCAGAGTCAGAGACCTCCAGTACCAACAACACCTTCACCTCTAGAGGCCAATGATTATATGGAGCCACATGATGACAACATAGACAATTAGTTATTTTCTTCATATTTATGTATCTTATATGTACAATATTATTGTAAATATAATACAATTATTTTAATTTTTAATAAATTAAATATCTTTTATATATTGTGTTCTTTTTTATATTAATTTTTAATAAAATATAAATAATCTATAAAATATAAAA
>CATIWR010064458.1:0-27368 GCA_949677035.1 Omphalea diandra | reverse complement strand
TTATGTTTTTAACTTAATATATTTATACATACATTTAGATGAAGTTTTATTACTTGATATATCTATGTGTTGAAATGTTTGATTTGATTTGATTGATTATATGATGAGTTGAATCAATTCATTTTGCATTTGAGGTTTTCTGCGTTTCAAATGTTCAAATCAATCTTAAAAAATCATATACTTTATACTAAGGCCACATATGAAAATCTTAAATTTCTAGCTCTAGTTTGTGTGTTCCAGCATTTTTTAAATGTTTGAATTATTTTACTTTTATGTTTCATCCATTTATCTTCTTATGTGACATATTGTGACCAATTGTGCAAAATTACTTATGTTTGCTATTCAAATTTGAGTTTGTACAATTGACAAGTTTATGGTCATTCCCTCTCATATTTTCCATTCTCTCTCTTATTTCCTCCTATTCCTCTCTTTTTGATCTTGACGAAAGGGGAGAAATAATTGATTGAACATACAAAAAGGGAACATATAAAAAGAAGAGATAAAATTGACAATGAACTTATTAGAATAACTAAGGGGGAGTATGGATTGAAGGGGAGCAATTTTATACTTATGATTTGAATCACTTCACAATCATTCTCTTAAGAGCATGCATAATTATTTTTTATCCTTTGCATATTCAATCTAGATTATCAAAATAAAAAAGGGGGTGATTGTTAGACTAGGTTATTCAAATCTAAGTCAAAGCTCTCTTTTGATCTTGACAGTATAGATTGAAAGTTATAATGTCTATTTTAAGTGTTACTTTTACAGTTTATAAGAGTTATCTTCAATGGAAGTCAAAATCTTCATCTTTTAAAAGAACATCCAAATTCGCGGTCAATATCTCCTAGGTTGCGACCGCGACACTATTATAAGAATGGATGAAGCTAAGTTAGAGGAATTTGCGGACGAATTCGCAATCGCGACTCAACTAAAGGAGATTTAGTTGAATCACAGAGGAATTCACGATCTCAGTCGTGCCCCCAAGGCATTGATATCTTACGACCGTGAGAGTGGTTAGAACACAACGACTATATTTTCCTGGGTGACCAATAGAAAGCTGATATGTGGACTAGCCGTTAGATAAAAATGAGATTTTTAACCGCAATTGGAAATTCACAATTGCAACTTTAACTTGATAAACATTTAATACTAAATCTGCCTAGCATATCTTGGAGATTAGTTGATAGTTTTAAAATAATGTCTCTTTGGTGGATGTGGGCTATAAATACTCCACCAAACTGATTTTATTGTAAAAGAAGCACTATTGGTAGTGCCAAAACTCTTGCTAAGTTATTTCTTAACTTTATTTTTTTATTTCTTTGTACATAGTTTGGTGTGAGCTTTAAACACCTTTTGGGTTGGGTTTGAGAGTTAGCCTTTGTATAAAAAACTCTTGTATGGGTTTGAGAGTGAGCCTTAGAAAACTCTTGTATAGGTTTGAGAGTGGGCCTTAGAAAACTCTTGTATAGGTTGAATGTGAACCTTGGAAAACACTTGTAAGGTTTGGTGTGAGTCTAAACACTAAGTTGAGTGTGAGCTTGTAAAACACTAGATTGAGTGAAATGCCTAATTGGTGAATTGGGGAGTGGATGTAGGGTTGGTTAATACCTGAACCACTATAAAACTCTTGTGTTCATTCTTCTCCTACCCTTTCTTTATATTTGCGAGCTTCCTCTAAAATCAAAAGTTTAAATTTCCCATCAATTGAATCCCCTCTTCTTAGTGCATTAGGGCCAACAACATAAATTATTGCATAAGAAGTGGATGTAGGCACATTATTGAACTAATATAAATACCTTGTGTCAACTCTTCTCTTTTACTCCACTTTCTTCATAAAAGAAAGAGTAAATTTGTGTGTATTAATTTATTGTAAAATAAATTCAATGAACTTAGAAAAAAGTTTCAATAGCTCTGGAAGAACCCAATTTACCTTCCTCTTTTTGGTTGTCATCCTCACTAAGGTACTACCAATTGAAATTAGAACAAAGCTCTAAATATTTTAAAAAGGGAGTTGAACACATCATTGCCAAAAAGCAAAACGTCAATGGCAACCATGAAGTTTTTTTATTATGGAAGTTTCCTAAAAAATGGACCCATTCCAACGAAGGAAGCATAATGTTCGTGGAACCAGAAGATTACTATCAAAATGAAAGGATGAGAAGAAGATTAATAAACTCCACCTCCATAATTGATGATGAGCCACCCTATAATTAAAAAAAAAAAAAAGGAGGGATGAAAAAATAAAGCAAAAGTTGGATGTTACATGGCTATGAAGGATGACTCAAAGGAAGACTCTCTGATAAAGAAATTTTCATAATAGATAATCGTGTTGGAGCCTACCTTGATAATCCTTTCATAAAAATAAAATTTGAGAAATAAAAATGAATTTAGGAAAGTTGAATTTTTAAGAAAAGAAAAAGAGGAATTGATTTTAAAAGAATTTTTCTTAGATTTAAATGAAAGGAAAATTTCTAAAAATGAAAATTGATGCTTTAGAAAAGCAAAATGAAAAGTTAAATTTTGAAAAGAAATTTTATGAAATCATTTTCAAACAAAATGAGAGTTTAAAAAGTAAAATAAAAATTATATTTACTTTTGGACTCTTAAACAGAGACAACTATGTAACATGGACTAGGATATAGTCACGCCTCTAGATCTTCCTCCCTGTCTAAAAGTGTGTTTGTTAGAGCTTCACATTCTAACACGTAGCCCTTAAGGTGTTAAATCACAAACCAATTCTTAAAAGGCTAATGCTCATGTAAAGCCTCAAGAACAAAAGCCTAAGGCCAAGACATAAGCATATATATACACTAGAAAGCCTAATCATGTTTATATGTATGCATCTTATGGGCAAGAAAGTAAATATATCGCACCATATACCTAGATAATAAATTACACATGATCGAACTTTTTATATTCTTGGATGCATTCATAAAGAATACATGTGGATGATCATAAATCTCACCTTCTTTAGTGCTAATGTAAAACATAATGGTTATATACATATGTCTCATATATATATAATTATGGCTTGATTTGATTTTTTCGTTTAAGACGATTACAATATGGTTAGGTTTAGTTCTCGATTCAGATAATATAAACTCTCTGGTATGGCCAAATTAAAATGTTAGTATAGTTTGATTCGGGTGTTTTACTATGCAAATCAAATATTTTTTTTATTTTAATTCAATCCAATTTAAATTTTTGAGTCTCGTGCTCACCCCTAGTCATACTAACTAGAAAATTTAAAATTAAGTGCAATATACATACTTAGATCGATTTCTTTAATGTTAAAGATGGTTTTTGATATCGATGGAATTAGTGAAACTATTTCCCACACTTCCTTGAAAGGAATAGGCCATTATTGAGCAACTTATTGCAGTTTACTCACAACCTCAAGGATTATAACTTATGTTATGACTCTAATGCTTTCTTGAATTTCGTCTTTATCTAAAAATATTGGTATATTAATTTTTCTATGCCTAATTATTAGGTGACTGCTTATAACTTACTGCCATGACTGCTTATAACTTACTGCCATCATCTTCTTAAGATTTTGAAGGCTTAACTTGAGGTACTTTTGGTATAGTTCGAGTTAAGGATGTAGATCTTCTAAAAGATTTAAAGTTATAGAGATTTTCCATAGGCTTTTTTAACTACAAGGTAAGGTTTCTACCTACTTGTGAAAAATGAAAAGATCCTATTAGTAACAAAAATTCTCTTAACTCTGTTAGAATCCAACTTTTTTGCCATGTTAATTCTAAAGGATTAATTTTTCTATGAAATTGCATATAGTTGTATAAACCTTCTTTGAACAATTTTATTGTTTTAGAAATGCTCCATATTCTAAGGTTAGTGATATTGTTTAGTTTGAACACTATCGTAGTATAATATGCCAAACATATTAGCCTAAGAATTCATTTTATCAATTTTCAAGGATTTTATCCTAAGAGTTACGAAATTTCCCAAACACCTATCACTCATGACATCATGAAATCAAGATAGGCCTGATAAACAAAATTGCACCAAGTTAATTTGAACACTTGATGTCAACAAGTCTTGAAACAGTTTCCATCTTTCTACCACAAGAGCAGTTGAAGCAACAAATAAGAACATCAAGAGCATCCTTGCTAAGATGGTTGAAATATGCAAGGATTGGTAAGAGAAATTACCATTCACCTAGTGAGGTTATCGAACTACGATAAGGACATTAATTGAAATAACACCATACTCTTTAATATATTGGATGGAAGCAGTACTACCTGTTGAACTAGAAGTGAAGTCTTTGTAAGTACTAGTTGAATACAAGGTTCTTGAATGCTAATGTGTGCAAAATAGATTCAAACAACTGGCTCTGTTAGATGAGAAGAGACTAAAGGCCCTATACCACATTCAGTTGTATCAAGCTAAAATGGCCCGTGCATTCAACAAGAAAGTCAAGCCAAATGTGATAAGGGTTAAGATCTGGTATTTGATAGGAATTCTTTTAGTATATAATTTTAGGTTAGGAATTAAGAATTTTTCTGGTTTTTTAGCATATTTATTTTGGAATAAGCTCATTTTTTTTTTGTCTCTTTTATGCTTTCATTGGAAATTCCACAAAAAGAACTTAACTACAGTTTTCTAATCATGTTGCATAGGATATTGTATGGCTATGCATTTGATCATGTAGGAATATAGAATTGACCAGTCAACATATCAGAATCGTGTAAGCATTTAAGTGCATAGCCAGTTTACATGGCCCATACATCAGGTCATGCTGATCGGTTAGAATAGAATTGTAAAATGCAAAAGGAGAGCTTTTTTTAAGCAATGAGAATATTTATTAGGTCATTCTTTTAGAGCATACGAGAGGCAGATCTAAAGAGAGAATTTCAGATCTATCATCTACTCTAACATTTTTTAGAGAATTTGAGAGATTTTAGACATTTTTTTCTTAGTATTCCTTATTTTAGGGCAAGATTGTTGTTTGAGATTTTCTTCTTCTAATTTCAATGGATTTCTTCATTTTTTTTCTTCTTCTTCTCTTAGTATGAATTAATTTTTTTTTATTTTAGGGATTAGGGTAAAAGTCTAACAATTCTTCATGATTATATAAGGAGATTTTTGTTCCAATGGTATTGGATTTTTTAATTTAACGTGTTTGAGTTTGAATGACTTAAGTGTATGATGGCCATATATATTTATGGTTTGAGATCCTAGATTATGGAGTGAAAGTGAAAGTCTAGGGTCAGTCATAACACATTATACTAAAAAATTAATACCATGATAGTAGGGTTAGTCTCTAAAGATATTCAAGGATATTCATATAACCTAATACATTATTATTAAGTTTTGTGACCACGAGAGTATACATAGTAGTAATAGACTCAATTTTGGTTGAGAGAGATTATTGGATAAATAAGAAATCCATCTTCATAGATAATCCATTCACTTGAAAACTGAATCTTTTATGTAATTGTGAATAGTGTAGCAGTGTATCCTGAATTTCCTAGAGATAAATTGCAAAGTGTTTTCTTCTATTTAATTTTTATTCCCACTTTATTTTAAACTTTTTTAGATTTTAGATTAAATATTCTTTCATTATTTGATTGTTAGATAATAGAAATTTTTAGCTCTTTAGTATTTATGAAATTCAATTCTCATGGGAACAATCTTTACTCTTCATTATACTACTTGAAGTGATTTGTGCACTTGTAAGATTTCTACACACAACGGTATTAAAGGCAATTCAGCCATCGACTCAGGATCTTTGAGGGAAATTCAGGCCAAATTGGGAAGACCTTTATGTGGTCAAACAGATCTACTTAAAAGGTGCAATGAAATTAGTAGACAAGGATATGAATAAATTCACTGAACCGATAAACTTGGACCTATTAAAAAAGTATTTTGTGTGAGGTGTGAGAAAAGTAAAACAGCTCACTCAGTAAAAAACTTTAAAGGGTGGCTTAGGTAAAAGTTAAGGTATATGAAAAAAAAGGGGGAAGAAGAATATAAAAAATAATAATAAATAAGCTCACTAAGTTGAAAATCTGAAAATGAGGCTTGGGCAAAAGTTAGAGCATAAAAATATAAAAATAAAGGTAAAAATCCAAAGAGTGCAACCAGCCACTAGGGGGATCAATGGCTATATAACTAAGCTACAACAACAAAGGCAAAAGACTAGCAAGGGGAAGGCATTAAGCAATGTGAGAGAATGTTCTAACGTGCTATTGTTAAAAGTAGTAGTCATGCACTTAATTAATGTGTAATGTGTGGAATGCAAATGATATTCATGTTAAGCATAATATCAAACGGAAAAAGCTTTTGCATAATTCAAGTAAATTTAGTCATACATGTCCTTCAACTAGAATCAAATAAAAATAATATTTTCCCATGAAAGATCATTATCTACTACCCACCAATGTGATGTCCATAGTTTTAGAAGTCATGCAACCATGTTATGTAGTCTGCATCATCTTTAAGTTATGCATCATTACCGGTATAAAAGTCATAGATATGGTGACTAGTCCAAGTAGCTTTAATCTTATCCCATAAATGCTAGGATAAAGGGCCCTCAAAAAATGAAGGAAGGAACTCTACCTTGAATTGGGGAGCGCTAAATTGGTGGTGCACCCGAGTGGGGTAATAGATTGTGCTTAAAGCTAAGGTAGAAAGAATGACACAATCCTCAGGTTAACACATGACAAATTGCACCATAGGCAACTCAAAAAGATGTCAGCAATAGTGATGCGGGACATCCACTCAACCCAATCGGCACTAATAATAGCTAGCCTTGATAGACGACGATTTGAATGGTGTTACGAGTAATAAAGCCTCATATCCATTGTCAGGGTAGCAAATAGTCTCAGCCTCATTACAGCCATAACTGAAGAAAGAAAAAAGAAAAAAGAAAAAAGAATGTAATATGCTTATTAGGTTCAAAACCCGCAAGAGCAACCTAAGTAAAAATGAATAGCCCACTAGATTGAAAACCTCAAGGGCATTCTAAATAAAAATTAGGCAAAATAAAAAAAGAAGAAATTGTAAGAAGAATTCTTGCTTAAAATAATAGTTGGGTCCCCGTGAAAGAATTGTTAAGATCGAGAGCTACTATATCTAGACCCATAATGGTCTCATATATGATCGTCGATATAGAGGCCCTCCTTGACTCAGCTCCTTCTAGAAGCAGTCAAAATTATTGATTAATCTCCCAATTGTCCCTCCGTAGTAAATACTCACCCATCAGGATGGCTGCCACAATACATGCCTAAGTCGTTCGAGCATGACCACTAAAAGGGAAAAGAGTGAGAAAATGAGCAATAGGGATCTTTTCCTCACTTAACGTGCATTAGGGTACCTCCTCATACTACTTGTTAAATAGCTCCATCATCTTCTAATAGATGGGTAATCCAGTTGAAGTAGCGTAATCCAGTTTGCGGTTATGACATGACAGTCAAGAATAGTGTTGAACTCCTCTAATAGAAGGTAGATCTTTGTATCTCCAAAGTGGAAAGTATAGGTAATGGAGTCTCATAAATCACAAGCCACTCGAAGCAAATTCGCATCTAGAGGAATAATGGAGAGACAATGAAGAGAAACAAGACTAGCTTAAGGTAGATCAGGCAAGATTTGGGATAGGAAAGACCTTAGAAATGCTATTGCCATGTTTTAGAGATTGAAAATGGAGATTTTGAATAAAAGAACCATGTATGGGATTTATAGGGTAAGAAATGTAGGTTTATGCTTTTATAGCTATAAATAGTTGTACAAGGTTGTACAACCTTCTTAAGTAGTCTATATAGACTCTTACTAGTCTATATAGTCCTTTATCTTTGAGAAGAGAAATAAATAGAATTTCTCATATCCTGTGGGCTAAAATGTGTGACACCTATCCAAGATACATGTACATGTAAAGTAAATAGGCAAGATCGCATAGTTATAGATTTGGGAGACAGAATTAGGATGAAATTAGGATTATGCACTAGAGAAAACTAAAAATTTTATAGTTTGGCAAAAAAGGAGGCATCATCACTTCAATTTATTCTTAAAAGAGATGCTACCAAAGTAAACATCCAAAAATAATACGGCTATTAAATCTCCTAAAGTATCAGCTAAAACTATGGAAAATCAATAAAACCCTAAAATGTATTGTACTGAAAAGGAAAAATCCTAGGTGATCTAAGAGTGTTGGGCATGCTCAGTGCTCCCCATTTGCTAAAGGCATCTCTTCATCATCCCTTATGCCATCAATGGCTACGTGCTCTCCATGAGAGCCCTTCTCAGCCACCTATATCAACACCTCAATCTGGGCCTCAACCTCTGCCAAATGTTGATCCTTTCTCGAATGTTGCCCATCAAATGTTGGATCGTCTCCTACAAGACACCCTAGGGTTAAGATGGTTATGGCACAAATCACATATAAAAGCATAAATCATAAACATACATGCATGCATTTTTTTTCACTTATATGTGTATTCCTACTAACTTGTATATATAGTGTTTTATGTGTTACGACCCTCTTCAATACAGCGATCAGGTTGACCATAGCCTCAATCTGGATTTGGGAAATCTATAAGAAAAAAAGGGAAACATTGTCAGAACTCCAAATATGGTGATATGCAATAGGAATGGAAATGAAGGATACTTATATGGGTGGTCTTGGTCGACTAAAAGGTGCAAGCAGACTGGGTAAGCTGCAGTGACATCATCGACCTTGTCAAAGATGTCATGAAGGACTCCACTAGATTGTCCAGCACGGGATATAACTCACCCACTACCACAGGCTTTAGTCCTCAAGATGTAGACCGTACGACCTCTTATGACCCAGTAACTGGAGCAGGTGCAATGGCCCCCCGTGCGACCTGCACAGTAGTCTTTTAGGCATTGTGCTAGAGAACAACTCCCTCGTCCACCTTGTGTCGAGGGAATGCCTTGATGGTTGACTCTAATAGTAAGAACACACCAACTATTGCCTTAATCATCCAAGTTCTATATGAGGTCTGATCTGAGACAAACTACTCCCTTGGCATGAATTGCATCATCACCTAAAGATCCAGGTTGTCCTTCAGGTCGGCTGTCCAAAATTCGCAAGCAAACATTAAGGAACAAGTTAAGCATCCAAGTCTTCTTGTTAATGAAGAACTCACTCTCTCATATACCACTCACGTAAAGAAGGTCCTGTCAAGAGTTGTTGCCCAGAAGAGAGGCCCTCTGCCTCCGCCACTTCCTATAGCCATGCCTCGATAGGTCCCCTTCAGTCATGGTGCAACTACAGTAAGAATAGACAACCACTGTAAGTATAAAACCAAGAATAATAAGTGTGTAGCTATACTTAACACAAATTTCCTTTTATAGTGTGGAAATACTTGATCGATTATGACGGTGTTTAGGTAAGCATGCCTATTAACAACAAATATGGGGTGTCGCACTCCACCTGATGAAATGAGGATAGTTGTGCTTTATATTAACCATGGGGTTATTCCTTACTAGCAAGCCCAGTTTGAAAACTCGAGCCTATCAATGAATACAACATTAATTTGAAATAATAAAAATAGATAAAGATACAAAGAAGAGTTAAGAGAAATAGTGACTACCCATTAGATGCCCTACATGTACCCCTTGCCCTTAAAACACTGATCTAAGAACCAATACAAGTAGGCCAATGTTGTAGATCCCCATTCGAACTGATGAAAGAGCCCTAGGTTTTCTAACGCTAGCACTAGGCAAATCTCAACCATGCTAAAGCCACTAAAGAATAAGATATCTAACAAAGCATAAAATAAAAAGCAGCAAGTATGTTAAGCTACTACCTCTTCTAGGCTGGCACTAGTGACCTGAGGAGTACCAACCTATATGTTGGATTACATAAAAGTTTGGCTCCCTTTGACTTGAGGGATGCAACGAAGCAACCTGAGAACATAATCCCTCTGGAGCATTAAGTTATGCACGTCAAAGTCAGTGGGGGAAGGGATGCCGACAAAGTGAATCCCCATAAATATGTGAAGTACCCTAGTGTCATTGTCAACTCCCTAATCAGTGGTAAATGGAAGGTGTAAGTAATGTCCATCCACCACTTAGTTAGTGCCTTAGTCATCATAGAATTGATCCTTATGGCCCATTTTGGTAATGTCCAAAAAAGAGGCATGAGCCTACTCTCCTCTAAGAGGGCTACCACCTACAGGTGCAACTCTCGAAACCATGTCCCTGTTAGACACATCGCCCCTCTTCTCTTTTGATAGGAGACATCATCTTACAAAGACAAAAAGAGAAGAAGCAACAAACACTCAGAATCTAAGAAAAAAACAGAAAATAAAAAATAAGAAAAAAATGAAAAGAAAAAATCAAGAAAATGAAGCAAAGTAGCAACTCTGGATGGTTGAACAAAAGATTTGAAAGAACAAAGTAATTGGTCTGAGTGGCAAGGGGATTACTCAATAATTTTACAAAAAGTCTAAAAGGTTACTCAACAACCACACAAAGACATAGCTGACACATCAAGAGTCTAAGTAGGATCAACAACTCAGTTGTCGAAAAAATTGAAAAAAATAATTTATTTATTTATCTATTTCAAGTAAGAACCAAAATCCCTAACAAATTTCTTTACAAAGTAATTTTACCAAATTTTCATACAAGTCACTAAAAAAAATAAAAGCACAAGGATCAAAATGATAAATCAACCCAACAAACAAAAAATAAAAACTTTATCGAAAAAATAAAAGGTAAGTGTCCTAAAACTATCCTTAAATATTTTAAAATTGGCGTAATGTTTGCATACAGAAAGAAAATCTAGGGCAACACCTAAGATCTATAGTGTCAAAAAATAAAAGCACAAAGAATAAACAAAAAAGGGAAAATGGCACCTACCACACCTGAGATGGCTTTTGCTTACAAGTTGTAAACCATCGTGTATCACCCCATGGCAGAAAACCTATAAGAATCATCTCACCAAAGGTCTCACCTTCGTGAACCCCCACTGGGAATGTATTTGCTCCAAGGCATTACGTGTGGAAATGTCCTCATAAAAAAACTTGCATGGGATGTCAAACATCTCTTCATTGTTGAAACCAACCATGGTGTCGTCTTCAAAGCATAGGAAAACCTAATAAGCTAACTCTTAAACTTTTAGGAGTGAGAAAGGAAAGAGACAAAGAGAGAGGAGAACATGACAAATGAAAGGGTCATTATAAATAGGGTTTTATAATGAGCTAGGTCTATATAGCCTAGGTTGGGTCGTACAAACTAGGCTCCATGTTTTAGAAATCTTTCTATCAAATGGTCTATATAGACAACACCTGGTTTATACAAACCAGTAGAAGTTGGCAAGCCAAAGTTAACCCTTCAAGCCTAATTTTTCAAATCAACATTCTGAAGCCCAATTTTCCAAGTAGCTCCTCAAAAATGGCCCCAATAAGGCTTGGAGGTCAATGCAACCATCCAGCTTACCAAATAAATTGACAAAAATATCTCTACTCCTATCAAAACCCCAAAAAACTGAATTAGCCTTCTAATGTACCGATCAAATTATTAAAAATACCCTCCAATTGTCAGCTTGACTTTTATGAAGCCTTAAGTGAGCTTTTGAGAATATATTCACCACCACAAAAATATTTAGACCTACAAGAGTAATTTTCACAATATATGGGCATGAGTTCACTACTTTAGGACCAAAATAAACCCCTAAGATAGCCAGAAGGACTCCAAGGATACCAACGCATCTTCGACATGCCAGAATGGCAAAAATGACCTAAGATCAACCTTAGGGGGCATCTTTAAGCCAAAATTGCAAGCTCTACGGGCCGAAGCACTCGTGAAACATTTGAAAACATTGGCAACTATAAGAAGACAGTCGCAAACACAAGAGATACAATAACACCAAGTACTTGCTAGAAAGTTGCCAGGATTTCCTCAGTACCTATTAGAGAGTTGCTAAAAGGTACAATAACGCCTAGTACCAACTAAAACGCTGCCCAAATTTTCTTAATAATTGTTAGAGTTATTGAAAGGTATAACAACACCTACTACCTGTTAGAAAACTGTTAGAATTTTCTCAATACTTGTTAGAGAGTTGTCAAAAGGTAAAACAACACCTAGTACCTATTAAAAAGCTATCAGAACTTTCTCAGTACCTATTAAAAGGCTGTCAGAATATGTTTTAGTACCTGCTTAAAGAGCTGCTAAAGAACTATATCTTTGGTATCGTGTAAATGATTACATTTCCCACATTACTTTAATATGACTTATTCAAATAACCATTTCTCAAATGTTATTTTTCAATCCCCACAAAGTAAAGGGCAAACTGTAAACATCATGTTCTAAGCCTAAGAATGCAAAGCTCAATAAAGAAAATCACTGAACTATTCCCCAAAATGCAAGGAAATATTACCAAATGAAGAGGAATGAGGCCTTAAGACACCTTAAAAAATCCTAAAACCAAGCCCCATCACCAAGCCCAAGTCCATACCAAGCGTAAGCTAAGTCTCAATTGCTAACTTGGATTAATGGGCTATATAGTTTAGTAACCGAGGTTGTATAACCCATTATTAGGTACTACAACCTTACCTTAAAACCTAATAGGAAAATGTTATGGAACTGGTCCCCCTTTAGCTTGTACAACCCTAAAAGTTAGATGTACAACCTAACTTTGGTTGTACATCCCATGTGCAAATCTTAATTTTAGGAGATCCATCTCCTAATTTATGGTTGGACATAAATATGGTACAATTGAAATTATTTTTTTGCGCTGGTGCACTAATCCATCATCTTTAAATACCTCTCTATTTGAATGAGGGGAAAGGCTTCGAAAAACCTAGTGTTACTCTACTAAAATTTATCCGTTAGTTCATTCTATCCATTCCCAAGGTAAAATAAGGCCTAATCTTTATACTCTTATGTATTCCCTAAGCATTTTAAAGGATATAAATCATCTAGTGAGCCTCTAAGGGCAAGAAATATACAAAGGAATCCAAAGAATTCTTCATTCCCCTTCTTTTTTTTATATATATTTTCTTCTTTTTCTTTATTTTAAAAACCTAGAAAATTAGGGGTTTTACAACTTTAATTTAGGTTGTATGGCCTACCTTATGGGCTTTACAATCCTCATAATAGGTTGTACAACCCAACTTCTCAGGGATAATATTATAGGAACCCTTCTTCCTTAACTCAAATTTCTCCTTTTCAAAGTAACTTTTTATGGTTTCATTGGCAGAACAGGATGAGGCTTAATGGCCTAAGGCCCCTATTCCTTTCAAAAATGGAATTTTGAACAAGTTTTAAATGATTTTTAAGGTTCATTTTATGTTTATGTTTTATGCTCTTTAACATTTTGATTGGTAGATGTCTTAAGCTTCTGTTTGGACCAAATTTAACAGTGACCAAGTGAGGAACTCAGGGTTCCTAGGACCTTAGGAGTCTAATTATGGTTATGATTATTTTCAAGAATATTATTACTTTGCTTTAGCCTTTGATTTCCCTTTTTTTTTGGGCTAACCTTATTAATGGTTTGTAGTGTATATGGATGCATAGCACTTTTCGAGCAATAAGAGAGAGGGTTCATCAACCCTAAGACCTCTTTTGTGATGATTTAGCCTTAGGCCACTAAAGTCCTCTAAGTGTTTTGCATTGCATATTTACTATTCTTTGTGTTGCATTATTCATGTGTTTATACTTTGATGTCATATTAATCCTAATATGATGTTGGGATATGTTATTATGGACTTAGATGCTTGCGTAGGTGCCATGACTATGGACATATGGTAAGGTGTTTAGAAATTTTAGTTGCTTGTTTGATTTCTTTTACTTGTTTGTTTACTTTAATTACTAACTTATGCATTTTTGTGGTGTAGGTTTTTGTTTGAGTTAGACCATGTTAAATGGTCTTAATGGTCATCTTTGATGACATGATTGATGGTTATGAATATGGATATTGATATGCATGTTAAACCGTCTACCATGATGCATAATCCCTATCCATTTTGAGTTGTTGACTTGGTTTATTTGATTTGAATATGCTACAGTCATGCTTAGGACCATTAAATTAGACTAATTACTAACTTGGTTAAGATGTTAAAAGTCAACCAAAGATACCCAAAGATTGGATCCCAATATCCGAGCAATTTGGAGGTGCCTAACCTTTTTTCCAAGTCATACCCAATTTTTAAAACTCAATCTCTAATAGAGAGAAGACGAAATAAGCCTTCTAATTGATTTAGTTTAAGCTCAGATTTTGCTTTCCTTAGATTTTTGTCCCTACCAAAGTTGGGTGTTGACTCCACAATTCCTAGAGATGGTACCAAAGTATTATCTCGTCTTGATCGCTTTATGACCATAACTCAGACTTAAGGCTTTGAACTTGCACAAGGCCTAAAAGATCCCCAAACTGCTTGGATATTGGGATTCGACTTCCGGGCATCCTTAGTTCACTTTTAACATTTTAACAAAAAAAAAAAGAAAAAAAGATAAAGAAGAAGAAGAGAAATAAGGGATTCTTTGGATGCCTTTATATATTCCTTGCCTTTAAAGGCTCACTAAATGATTTATATCCTCCAAAGTGCTTAAGAAATACATAAGAGTATAAAGATTAAGCCTTGTTCTACCTTGGAAATGGATGGAATAGACTAGAGTTTTAGTGTTTCTATTTTAAAGGTTGAATAAGGAGAAATTTTGGCAAAGTAACATTAGGGTTTCTAAGCCTCCTCCTTCTTTCGATTGGAGAGGTATTTATAGATGATAGAAGGGTGCACCAGAGCTAAAAATAGTTTTGGTTGCACCATGTTCGTGTCCAACCACAGAAAAAGAGATGGATCTCTTAGAATTAAGGTTTGCATATGGGATATACAACTAAGGTGAGGTTGTACATCTAACATTCAAGATTGTATAAACCAAGGGTTTAAGGTGGGGGGGACCAACCTCAGAAGGTTCCCTTGTTAGGGTTTAAGGAAGGGTTGTATAGCTAATAGTGGGTTGTACAACCATAATAAGTAAGTTGTACAACCTATTAATGAAGCTTTTAGTTGAGGCTGAGCTTAGACTTAGGCTTGGTGATAGCGCTTGATTTTAGGCTTTTCCAAGGTGTCCTAAGGTCTCGTTCCTTTTCCTTTAGCAATTTCCCATTGCGTTTTATGGAATATGTTCAGAGATTTTCATCATCAGATTTTGCATCCTGAGGCCCATAATCTGATGCTTACAATATTATAAACCTAAGCCATAGGCTCAACATAGGAGACATCTATAACTAATTAAAATTAAATTTTGACATATGATTTATATTGTTAATGTTTATCTTAGGCAGTGTCTATTCAAAGTAGCTCCTAGATGGATTCTCACACCATAATGGCTCATTGTGCTCCAAAAGCATTATCCAAAGGGATTAGCTCTTCATTTATGACATCTTTACCATGATTCATTGTCTGAGTTGTCCATAAATCATATTAAAAAATAACTTAATAAATTGAATCTATCTTAAAGTTTATATTAGAAATCTCTTCTTTTTTTTATAGGTTCATATAGTAAACTCTCATCCTTAAAGAAGATTATTTGACTATTTTCTTTTTGCCTAATCTTATGGTGATAAACATTGGCCTTATGGTCTTTTAAATAATAAATCCAATAGTAAGAATAGATGCTCAAAGCTTTTTCTTTGGACACTTAAGTCCTTTTTCATATTTTTTTTTCTTAAAGGCATTTATCTTATCTTTGTCCCTAAGGTTTGTCCCTTTCAAATAAATTTTTTAGGTTTATTAAATCCTTTTTTCTCCATTATGTTTCTTTTTAACATCCTTATCTTTTTATACCTTTTGAATTATATCATTTTAAAAGGATATCCAAACCTAAATCTTTTCTTAATTCTTAATAGATAATCATATCTTCCAAGAACATGCTCAATCTGAGAATAATAATTTTTATTCAAATAAGAAAGATGTTTTAATATTACCTTACTTGGAGTTCAATATATACTTTTTCATGGAATACCTAATTGCATACATCCTACTACGTAAACAGTTAGTGACTTTATCTTGATTCAATAGAAGTTCAAAGGCCTTCTTCATTACTCCAGGTTAGGGTTCTAGTAACTTAAGAAAAAATAATTTTGACATGTAATTTTGGGCAACTATATCCACATTAAGATAATATTTTTGAAAGTTATAAATAAAGTTATCAAATAACAAATGTCATAAATCTATAACTTCATTAGAGCTAATAAAGAATTTTCTTTTCTAAAGACTCTATTGAGAATGAATAACCACATAACTCTCTTTTCAAAGTATCTACCACTATAGTTAATATTCCATTTATTATCACTTTTTTATTGATTTCTTCTTTTATGGATGTGTTGGCTACAAATTGATCCCCAAAATTTCAAGCATTGCTAACCATAGTGGCTCTGCACAATTCATAAACGCTTTCAATTATGGGAAAAATAACATATCTTATTATAAACTTTATTATGATGATCCATTCATTTATTCCTTTCAAACAAATGCTTTTCACAATCAAGGTTAAGAAAAATTGTCTGACTAATAACATGCATTAAAGGATTATCTCTAGGTATAAATTTTTTCCTAGTTCTATGAGGATAATTTGGTTTTTACATAACTCTTTTTATGGTAAGAAGCTCATTAGAAGTTCTATCATTTATATATATGAGGCTTTATGCCCCAATCTAAAGACTTTTAAAGTCTTAGGAGTATTATTACTCTAATTGGCTTTCCTTTTTTCTAAGTTCTTATAGGGAACCATTTTATCTTTTATTAATTTTAATACCTTTTTCTTAAAGATTGGGCTTTTAAAGTTGTTGACTTCTTAAAGGCTCTATCTTGCTCAACTGCATCAAGGCTAACATATCTCTATCTCATTTGCTAAGATTTTTCTTTTCTATGGTAAATCACCAATAATATCTTTTGCATGAAAATGCTTAATTGTTGATTCACTTTATTAGAAGATTTTCAAATGAAGTCATTTTGCAAGTCCCCAAAATCGTGGATTGGGGTTGTAGTTTAACAAATGAAATCTTGCTTGCAACTTCATCCTTTGATCAGTCAGTGGGGGATTAAGAGGACAAAGGGTCATACATTTATATTAATTATGGCTCGTACTCAGATCAAAATGAGGATCCTTTAGGCCTTACACAAGATCGAAGCCTTTTTTCCGTTATCGGTGGTCAATGGGAGACCAAAGTGAGACAATACATTAGTACCACCCTTAAAGGAAAGTGAAGTCGCCACCCAACTTTGGTTGACATAATAATTTAGGCAAGGAAAAAATTTAAACCAATCTAAGTCATTTAAAAGGCCCAATTTGTCTTCATCTGATCAGAGATTAGGTTTGAAAATTAGGTACGACTTGGTGAAGAGGTTAGGCACCCCAAATTGCTCGAATATTGAGATTCGACCTTTAGGCATCTTTGGTTGACTTTTTGCCATTTTACCCTCATTATTAATTAATCTGGTTTATACATCTAAACATGTTTCTAGCCATTCAATCAAACACAACATCATTAAAACATCATAATCATAAAAAGAAGAGGGGATGAGGCAAGCAACATCACATAGGGAGATCAATGGGACTCATCATGTCCTCTTCCACCACTTACACAAAGGAAGCACATGTTAGTAATTATTATAAAAACAAAGTAACTAAAAAACACAAAAGAAATCCAACTAAGGAAAAGGTCTCACTAAAATCTCCAAGTCAAGGAACTTAAGCAAAATCTAAGTCCAAAGTTAATAACATCCCAACATCACATGAAATACACAATTGTAATAATAATATAAAGTAAAACACAAACATGTGAATCATGAAATACGGAGTATCATGAGCATGAGATGCAATTGTATTTTAGAGGATACTAATGGCTTAGGGCAAGATCTTAGCAAATGGGATCCTAACATTATTAAACCCTCTTTTATGGTGCTCCTAAGAAGCTAAGCATCCATGAACACCACTAACCATTTTGAGATTAGGTTGTTTATCAAAAAGGGACTATTACAAGGCCAAATATATGCATTATATACTTTGAAAAATGATAAATAATATGTCATAAAACATTAGGTTTTCTCCTCGAGTCCAATCATGTAACCACCTAAGACATTATAAGTGAAATGAGTTAGCTAGAAAGCTAATCACTCCATTTTCATAGTGATAATGATTAGTACATAATCATAAGCAAAATAATAATAATCATAATGATGCTCTGAAGGTCATAGGAATAGGGAATTCCTCACTTGTTTATGGCCAAAAAGTGGCACTAAAATATAAAATGCATTATTTACTAATGTATAAAACAAGAAGAAGAGAAAAGATTTGGGACTTAAAAATCACAAACACAATGTAAGCCTAATTCTCATTTCATCAATTGAATGAATAGGAGTCATAGGTTATGAAAACCTACCTCTATTCTACCAATGGAACTCCTAAAACACTCAAAAGAAACACCAAAAGAGAATGCAATCTATTTGTAGTCAAAGAGGGTTGTACATACCAATAAGTGATTTGTACAACCCACTATATGGTATTTACAGACTATAAGAAGTGTATACAACCCATTTAGATCGAGTTTTTCAAAAAAAAAAAAAGAAAAGAAAAGAGGAAGAAGAGAATAGAGAGGGAGATTTTAGGATGCTTTTAAATGTTATGCTTATCTTTAGAGGCACTTGGTTTTGATGTTATCCTCTAAAATGCAATGGGAATGCATAAAGTTAAGTGGAAAATGCCTTTGTTTTACCTTATATCTTTTAATGGTTGGGTTAGGGTTTGATCTCTGTGAATCTAAGGTGTTTACGTAGCAATTTTAGCAGAGTATCCTTAAGATTTCTAAGCCTCTCCTTCTTTCTCTAAGTGTAGGGTATTTATAAAGGGAGAGGGGTGCACCAAAGCTAAAATAGTTATAGTTGTACTTCATTCATGACCCACAACAGACAAGGGCCATGAAACTTTTGGAATTAGGATTTCATAGTGGTCTATATAACCAAGAGGTTGGTTGTGCAACCCACTTTATTGGTTGTAAATCCTAAAGTTTACAAGGGGTAAAATTCTAGAATGTTTTATTAGTTAAAGTTTATTATTTGGCTATATAGCCATGTAAACAATGACTGGCAGAATTAGATTAACTTGATCTAAGACTTTTCAAGGCTTTTGTTCTTCTTCCTTTTGCAATTCCCTTTGCGACCTTGGGGAATAACTTTTATAGTTTCCATCATTACACTTGCATCTTAAGGCTTAGAATCTCAAGCTCACACAATCTCAAAATATTATTAGAGTATATGCTTTTCTTAGGCTTACCTATTGATTTTCCAAATTATTAAAAATTAATTAGGACTATTTAGACTCAACTTGCATTCATAATTAGGCTAACTTGCCCAATATTGAAGAAAAAAGTCTAACATATGATAGCGTGTCTTCTCCAACACTAAAAATCTCTTCTTTTGGTTTTCCCCTAAGAGGAACCATTAATAGACTTATCCTATTTAGAAATATGCAAGCCAATAAACTAGGAATAAACTTGTTCTAATACATTTAAATTATTTACTTAAATGTATTATTAGATAATGGAGTGGTTAGAATAGTTTCTACTATTTTTTCTTCATTTTTATCTCTTATCTTTCTATAATCAAAATTTTCTTTCTAGAGTATATTTTTGCTTGCATATCTCTCTTCAAATAAATAGTATCTAATATTGTTATACACTTTTTTAGGGATTAAAGGTTAGTCTCTCAACATTTCATCCATTCATTTTTATGAAATCATTAATGGATCAAATTTAAAATATATTTTTCAATTTTCAAGTCGTGCTAAAAATCATCAAAAGTTTTTAGAGCTGATTAAAAATTTTTTTGGCTAAAGGGTATTGAAAATCTTTTTTAGAAGCTATTATGTAGTGACAACAGTAGCTGGTATGCTATTAAAAGATAAAATGAAAAGTTATATGCTATAATGTTAATATTGATAAATTCATATGTTATGAGTGAAATTTACCCATCATCCAAGTGAATGGTTTGGTTTGATTCTATGAATAACTGACTAAAATGATTTAAAAATTCTTTTACAAATCCTAACAGTTAGTGCACTAGTTAATGGAGTTTGCTTCTTCCTTAGGTACTTGAGTTTGATTCATGGAACCAACTTTATCTCTAAACGCACCATACTAATATGGAGAGTGCATCATTAAGATAAAGTTATTTTATAACAAATAGAGCAAAGTTTAATTTGGTCCCTTAATTGTTATGTATATCTAATTTAATCATAACATATCTCAATCCTCTTTTTAAATTGTTATTATTATTTATGATTTATAGGTTAAAAGAGGAAGAAAAGAGCTCAAAAAGAATTAAAGAAGCTTTGAAAAACTTTGTATTATTGTGCACCATTCGAACAAAAGTTAAAGAAGGAGGGCTCGATCTTTACATGCCTATGCAATTGTTTGCACATCCATGCAACTCAGTTACTACCTTTCTTTAAGGCCAAATACATGCCCATAAATGGAGGAATCAAAGTGGAATCGCACCTTACACACCCATGCAAATTTTTACATGGTCGTGCATCACTAAAGAGGCAAAATTAAAGCTTCCTAATCACTTTAAATTGCTTCCATTTCAGTCTTCCAAGGCTCCCACTTTATATCAACTTCAAAAACACTATAGAATAAGGCAAGGCTCATAAATTTCATCATCCAAAATCATAGAAGAAGCAACCAACCAAAGAAGCATTCAAGAAGCTAAGGATTCAATCTCAAGAAGAAGGCAAAAGCTTTGGAGTTAAAGGAGTAAGGAGATGCAATCATACAAGAAGCTAAAAGATGGATATCATGGCTTCCATTATTCTTAGTTTGATTATTCTCTTCCCATTGTGAACTAATTTTCTTTAAGCTAGGCTTGTAGATGGATCTTGATTAACTATTATAGATTTCTAGTTTAATTTACTTAGTTTCATTCATCCTTGTGTTAGTAATCATTATGAACTTTGTGTTATTGATTAAATGGCTATTGCTCATGCTTGGTTTTATAAATTGAATATCGAGTGATGCCTTCTATGAAATAGACCTTTAATGATTTCCTTAATCTATTTTATGTTGAGAGACTTTAATACACTATAAGAAAATGTCGAAATAATGACGAATTTTAGTGACAAAAATATTTTCATCGCTATTTAGAAATGGAACACTGACATAATAATTTTCACTGCTAAAAAGCAATGGAAAATTGATGAAAATAAAATCTATCATTAAATAGTGATGGGCTTTGAATATGTCGCTAGAATTTGGCGCAAACATGGCACCAAAAAAATTTAGTAACAAATTTTTATTTTCTTCACTACTTAGGAACAGATTTTTCCATCACTAATTTTTTTTGCTCCAAAATGAAATTTTTAAAATTTTTTGAGAAAAAATTTAGCGACGAGTATGTTGCTCAATAGTAATAGATTTTACTTCCTCGCTATTTAGTGATGGATTTTTCCATTGCTAATTTGTTTTCTCTAAAACAAAATTTTTAAAAAATTTTGGAGAGAAATTTAGCAATGAAATTTTAGTCTGTTACTAAATAGTGACATTTTATTTGCATCATTTTTTAGCGGATTTTTCGGTCGCTATTTTTTACTCTAAAATAAAAATTTTAATATTTTGGAAGAAAATTTAGCAACGAATTTTTAGTCCATCACTAAATAGCAATGGAATTTACTTTCATCGCTATTTAATACTGGATTAGCAATCAATTTTTCTGTTGCTTTTTTTTTTCTCTAAAATGATTTTTTTTTTTGCTTCAAAAATGAAAATTTTGAATATTTTTCTAAATTTTATTGACAAAATTTATATTTTATCGCTAAATTTTTTTTACCTTATATTTATTTCTTCTCCTCTTATTTTTTCACATTATTTTATCCATATTTTCTTCTCTCATTTTTTTTTACCTTTTTCTCTTTATTATTTTCTTATTTCTTCTCATCTTCCTTCACCTCCATCATCGCAACCTTTACCACCTCCACTATTGCCTCCTCTTTTGTCACCACCTCCACAACCTTCATTGCTGCTACCTTTGTCAGTCACTTCTGTTGCCTCCACTGTTGCCACTTCTGCTATCATCGCCTCCACCGCCTTCATCTCAGTAATCTTCACACCTCCTCCCTTTCACCTCCACCACCATATCGTCCTCACATCCTCCATTGTTGTATTTTTCTACCCTTCTCCACCACTGCATCATCTTTTTAATTAGTATATTAATCGAAAATATGTAATTATTAATATTTTTTAATTGAAAATATATCATTGTTAATGACATATTAATTAAAAATATGTAATTTTATAATGCTTTGTTAATTTTGTAATTATTACTTGTTAAGTTTAATTTAGAATTTTTGTGATTTATTTATTTTAATAATTAATAATATATTGATATTTATATTTAAATAATTTGATAATATATTGATACTACGTTCAATAAATTAGTAATTTATATTTAAATTGAGTATAATAATCAATTTATTAATATGATAACTTTACTAATTTTATTTTTTTAATTAAATAAATTAATAATAGACATTTATTTTTTATAAAATTTAAATTTAGCAATGGATCAGCAACAGATTGGTGATGAAAAATTGTTATTTTTAAAATTTTATTAAATGGCAACAAAAAAAAAATATTGATGGATTAACAATAGAAAATTTGTCGCTAAGTTTAGCGATGGATTTTGATCCATTGCTAATTTATTGAGTGAACCATTGTTAATTACTTTAGAAAGGAGCAATTTAGTGATAAATTAGATCTGTCATTAATTCATCACTAATTGTGATTAACGACAAATTTTTGTCCTTTAGCAATGGATTTAGTTCATCACTAATGGGTTGTTATTTTGTAATGATAAGTTATTGCTATCACTAGTATCTCACTTTGTTTGACAATTACATGATCTTTAATTATTGTGTCAAGAGACTTGTTGGACTAGGTTTTGCAAACCTAAGTCAAGACTCTCATTGGATCTTGACAATATGGATTGAAAGGTTCTAATACCAATTGTAAGTGTTGTTTTTATAGTTTATAAGAGTTATCTTCAATGGAAGTTAAAATCTACATCTTTTAGAAGGACATCCAAATTCTCGGTCGATATCCTTTAAATTGCGACCGCGACATTACTATAAGAAGGGATGAAGCTAGGATAGAGGAATTCGTTGGGAAATTTGCAACTGCGATAAAGCCGAAGGAAGTGAACTTGCGTCGCAGAGGAATTCGCGATCTCATTTGCGCCCAAGACATAGTTATCACGCGACTGCGACTTTTGATAGTTGTTAGAATGCAACAACTATATTTTCCTGGATAACCAATGGACAGCTGACATGTGGACTAGCCATTAGACACAAATGGGGTTTTTCGCTGAAATTTTCGGCTCCACAATGGAAATTGGAAATTCATAACTGCGAAATGGGAGTAGCGATCGCGACTTTTTCCTGATAAACATTTAATACTAAATCTGCGTAACACATCTTGGAGATTTGTTAATAGTTTTAGAGTAATGTTTCTTTGGTGGATGTGGGTTATAAATACTCTACCAAACTGATGTGAATGTAAGAAAAGAACTGTTGATATTGCCAAAACTCTGGCAAAGTTAATTCTCTACTTTAATTCATTATTTCTTTGTACATAGTTTGATGTGAGCTTTAAACACCTATTGGAGGGTTTGAGAGTGAGACCTTGAATAGAAAACTCTTGTTTAGGTTTGAGAGTTAGCCTAGTTGTAAAACTCTTGTGTAGGTTAAGTGTGAGCCTTGGGAAAACACTTGTACGATTTGGTGTGAGCCTAAACACTAGGTTCAGTATGAGCCTTGGGAAAATACTTGTAAGGTTTGGTGTGAGCTTAAACACTAGGTTGAGTGTGAGTCTTAGGAAAACACTTGTAAGGTTTGATATGAGGCTAAACATTAAGTTGACTGCAAGCTTGTAAAACACTAGTGATTGAGTGAAACATTCAACTGGTGAATTAGGGAGTGGAGGTAGGATTGGTTAATACCTGAACCACTGTAAAACTCTTGTGTTCATTTTCTCCTACTCTTTCTTTATTCTTTCAAATTTGTGAGCTTCCTATAAAATCAAAAGTTTAAATTTGCCACCAATTCAACCCCTTCTTCTTGGTGCACTAGAGCCAATAATTGGTATTAGAGCAAAGTATCAATTCAAGCCTTAATTGAATGAGAAAAGATCAATGGCATAAGAAGGAGTCCACTCTTACCTTAATCCCCATTTTGATGGCAATGATTATTCTCTTTGGAAGCATAAAAATGGAGATCTATTTTGATAGCGATCTCATCAACTTATGGGATTATATACTTGAAAAGTGAAAGCCTCCAACAAAGATAATTGAAGAAGTAGAAGTGGCAATTGTAAGAGAAGAATAGAGTGAAGCACAAAGGAAGGGAAATGGGAAGAACAAGGGGGCAATGGCTATTCTCTTAAGCTCCATGTTAAGAGAAGAAATTGGAAGAATTCAACATTGCCATACTACACATGCCATATGGAAGGCACTAGAAAACTATCATAAAGGCACAACGCTTGTGAAATCAAGTAGGCTGGAGATGTATATGACAGAGTGAGAGTTCTTCATGATGAAAGACCATGAAACCATCACCAAAATAATAAATAGACTCCTCTCTATTGTCACAAACATGAAAAAGTTTAGAAGGATTCTTACCAACTATGAGATAAATACTAAAATCCTTAAATCTCTTCTATTAGATAAATTTGGTGTAAGATTATGCAGCATTCAAGAGTCTAATCTAGAGATTAGGAAAGTGTCAACCAATGCCCTCATTGGTAAGCTTCTCACTCGTGAGATAGCTCTCAAGAAGGATGAAGAGATGAAAAAGCTAAGAGGACAAAGAGATAAAGAGGAGAAAAAAGCTTTGGCCTTTAAAGCTCAAGAAGATTATCCAAGCTCAAATGACTTAAATGAAAGTGATAAAGAAGAAAAAGAGCTTGCCAAAATATCAAGAAGGACTAAGGAGTTGATCAAAAGGAGAAGAGAAAGAATAATCCAAAGAAAGTCATCTTTCTATCATCACAAGGAAAATAAGAAGACCTTTAAGGCCACTTGTGATGATGATTCAAGTGATGAAGAAGAAGAAGATGAGTTAGCAAACTTTTGCTTTATGGCTCAAGAGGACTCCTTCAAAGAGGTAAGTACTTTTCCACACTCTTATGATGATTATGATGCATTTGATGATATAGATGAAGAGCTTTTAAAAGCTCTTACTTTGAAATGTGACAAATATAAATCGCAAATGAAAACTTACAAGAAAAAATGTTCCAATTTAGAGGATGAATTTGAATCCTTAAACAATCTTGTAAGTGAATTGAGGAATTCAAATGAAGAACTCAAAGAATATGTTGAGTGTCTCTCAAAATCATCTTCATCCCTAAACTCCTTGAAAAAGGAAAATGAAGAGTGAAGTCAATGAGTTTAGAAATTTTATTTCTAAGTTTCATAAAGGAAATGAAGCTTTGGATACACCTGTTGTATCTCAAAGACCTCTTTTAGTTAGACATGGTCTAAGCTTCAATGAAGCCTCTACATCTACATCTTCAGTCACTACATTCGTTAGAGCAACAACACTTCAAACTTCAAGTATTAAGGTCACAGGGAAGAAAGGTGCTTCTAGCACTAAGCCACCTAAGCCTAAGGACATAGTAAAGGTCCCCCAAGGCTCAAAGAGCAAATTATGCTATACATTTATAACAAGAAGCATACTCAATCATACAAACATAAAAAATTCTCTTATACTCCTAATCACTCATGCACTTACATACATTCTCACCACCTAAGTATGAGAAGGCCCCCTACTCATGTTATGGTTGTGCATAGGAGAAAGACTCACAAGTCTAAGGTCCAATGTCATTATTGCATGAGATATGGGCATATCAATGTATTTTGCCACATTAGGAAGGCACATCTCAAATTGGAGGATCTTTCCAAGACTAACTCCCAAGGACCCAAGTATGTTTGGGTACCAAAGCAAAGTGTTTGATATTGCAGGATGGGGACTCCTTCACCAAATTCTTAACATGGAAAATCTAAAGGTGAATGAAGATTGTTAATGAAGAATGGATAAAGTTTCAAAAGGTTATTTGGTATCAAGCCATGGATACTAAACTTGTAATGTATCCCTCATCCCTTATGTTTTTAACCTAATATATTTATGCATATTTTTAGGGGGAATTTTATTGCTTGATATATGTATGTGTTGATTTGATTGATTGTGTGATGAGTTGAATAAATTCATTTTGCATTTGAGGTTTTCTACATTTCAAATGTTCAAATCAATCATAAAAAATCATATACTCTGTACTAAGGTCATATATGAAAATTCTTAAATTTTTAGCTCTAGTTTGTGTGTTCAAGCATCTTTAAATGTTTAAATTATTTTACATTTATTTTTCTTCCATTTACTTTCTTATGTGTCATATTGTGATCAATTGTGCAAAATTGCTTATGTTTGCTATTCAAATTTGAGTTTGTTCAATTGACAAATGTGTGGACATTTCCTTTCATAATCCCCATTTTGTCTCTTATTCCCTCCTATTCATCTCTTTTTGATCTTGACAAAGGGGGAGAGATAATTGACTGAATATACAAAGAGAGAACATATAAAAAAAAGGGAGATAAAATTGAACTACATTTGTAACTAAGGGGGAGTATGGATTAAGGGGGAGCAATTTCATACTTATGATTTGAATAACTTCATAATCATTCTCTTAGGAGCATACATAATTGATTCTTTATCCTTTGTATATTCAATTTAGATTGTCAAAATAAAAAAGGGGGAGATTATTGGATTAGGTTGTGCAAACCTAAGTCAAGACTTTTTTTTTATTTTAACAATATAGATTGAAAGGTTCTAATGTCAAATTTAAATGTTATTTTTACAGTTTATAAGAGTTATCTTCAATGGAAATCAAAATCTTCATCTTTTAGAATGACATCCAAATTCGCGGTCAATATCCCCTAAATCGCAATCGCGATATTGCTATAAGAATGGATGAAGTTAGGATAGAAGAATTCACGGGAAAATTTGCAACTGCGACATAGCCGAAGGAAGTGAGCTTAACTCATAGAGGAATTCACGGTCTCATTCGCGCCCAAGACATAATTATCTCGTGATCGCAACTTTTGATAGTTGTTAGAATGCAACGACTATATTTTCCTAGACAACCAATGGATAGCTGACACCTGGACTAGTCGTTAGACACATTGCCAAAATTTTTGGCTCTATAATGGAAATTGGAAATTCGCGACCGCGAATTGGTGAATTGAGTGAATGTAGGGTTGGTTAATAGCCGAACCACTATAAAACTCTTGTGTTCATTCTTCTCCTACTCTTTCTCTAATCTTTCATATTTGTGAGCTTCC
>CATIWR010064434.1:0-36681 GCA_949677035.1 Omphalea diandra | reverse complement strand
TGTTGATCAATGGTTGCGTGTCCCTTCTGTGGAAGATGTGTTTGCACTTGGAGATTGTGCTGGTTTTCTTGAACAGACAGGTAGACCAGTGCTGCCAGCTCTTGCTCAGGTAGCAGAAAGGCAAGGGAAATATCTGATGGACTTGTTTAACAATATTGGAAAGCAAAATGGAGGCAAGGCTTTAAGTGCAAAAACTGTTTCTCTAGGGGATCCTTTTGTGTATAGGCATCTGGGTAGCATGGCATCGGTGGGGCGTTATAAGGCACTAGTTGATTTGCGCCAGTCTAAGGATGCAAGAGGCTTATCACTTGCTGGATTCCTTAGCTGGATAATATGGCGCTCTGCTTATCTAACACGTGTGGTGAGTTGGAGGAACAGATTTTATGTGATGGTGAACTGGGCAACCACTCTGGTTTTTGGCAGAGACAACTCCAGGATTGGATAGTTTAAGATTGCATTGTTGATTGTTTATTCTTGCATATATATGTCATTTAAGGTTTATATATTCCTAAGCCGTATGGATAGATGGGAGATGGATGCAAGATCAAGAAGGTAGAAGGCAATCTCTTGTTACATTGCATGCCTTGGCGAAAATAAAAGAGCACGGTTCATGCTTTATAAGTCCGCTAATATTAGGGGCATTACAAGTTTTGATCATTTAAGTACTTTGTATTAAGATCACATTATAGTTTAAGGGAAACGAAATGAATTTTCGAACCAAGTATGGTTTAACAGTAGATTAATTGCAATCCATCGATGTTACCTAATGGACCAATACCATCTAAACTCTATGGAATTGGCAGTCATTTATCTCCTTTTTAATTGAAGTGGTATAAACAGAGTGGAATTCACATGAATGAGATAATTCGTGGTTATATTTCTTCACATATCCGAGTCGACTGGTTTTTAAAATGGTTTGCCAAAATAGAGAAAATTGTCAAATGCATTATACCCACCACTATAGTCTATACTAACGTTTTTGAAATTGGACGAGAGATTGATCTAATTGGCTAATTGATTTTTAATTTAACGGATTTTATCAGTTTGATACAATAAATATTTTAAAAATATTAAAAGATATATAAATAATAATTAAAAACGAATTCTGTAGCTCCCGTTTTGTGATACGAAATGGAAAACTGAGTTGTTAGTTACTTGTTCGAGATTTTTCCGCTGACAATGTACCATGTGATTTGTTAGTTGTTCCTTGTGAAATTACACTCCTATTTTGAAGCTATCTTGCTCTAAAGATGCTTAAATTGCTTGCTTCTGTGTTAAAATGCTACTTCAACGGTGAATATTATTGCTGTCTACTAGTATCATGTTGGATATGATTTACTAATAGTTCTGTTTTTCTCAAATATGCTACATTAGTTGTCTGCCATTTGCTACTAACCATTGATCAAGATCAGGGATCAGTCGGTAGAGAATTGAAGGCCTACAAGTTTATGATTATCCCCCCTAATGTGTTCTAATATGTGGATGCAGAACCTGTTAACTTATTGAGTGATAATGGTATCAATCAATGATTGCTGCGTACCTACTGTCGAAGACGAGTTTGCACTTGGAGACTGCTGGTTTTCTTGCACAGAGGGAGGCCACTGCTTCCAGCTCTAGCTCAGGTTAGAATCCTGAAGTGTTTCATCTTTGAACTTGTCTGATATCTTACCATGAATGGACTTTGAGCTAATCAATTTACTATCATTAAGCAGGTTGCATAAGGGCCAAGGGAATATGCTCAAAGGTACCACAATATGATCTGAAAACAACTAATACCATATTCCTTTGATTCAGAGTGAACGAACATATCCAAACCTTCTGTGTATCTTTTGTCAGGATCTGGCTAGTTAGGCACTCGGTTTATCTTTTACATTCTTGGTCCGTTGATTTGTTCACATTGGCTATGAGCTGCATATTTATTCACTGAGTTCTGACCTCACTCGACATATTCAGGGACAGGATTCAATCTGAGGTTTATATTGGTACTTAATACGGAAAGTAGGGAGATGAAAACAAGATTAGATAACTGGAATCGATTGTTTGTTACATGCGTGCAGATAATAAAGGTTGTATCCTTGAGGAGCAAAAGGAAGCCATTTTGTGTTAGGTTGTCGTTTTAGATCTTCAGGTAGTTGACTAAGATAGAGAATAATAGTGGAATAACCATTCGACTTACTCTCTCTGTCTCTCTCTCTGCCTATCTCCTATCTTTTCCTTTTATTTCCCCCTCTCTTCTTTATTTTTCCTCCCCTTTTCTTTCACTCTCTTTTCTCCCAAACACAGTTGTTTCCTTGGGACACAACAGCAACCCTGTATAAGTCATTTTAGCGCACAAACGATTGTTTATAAGCCATCTGGATTGCAACTGAAAATCATAACATCAACGTGATACCAAATTCAAACACCTTTCATTTCAAATCCTAACAAATCCAAATCAACACTGAAGTCTTTTCATTCTGCCTACCCAACCCGACCCAGATCAAAATAAGGGAACTGAATGAATCATTAACCAAGTTCAATTTTACAGGTGAAACTTGACTGCAAGTGTGATCTGTCAAGGCTCTGCGATGGAGAAATAAAACTAAAACCAATCTTATCTGCTCCAAACCATCCACACTTTATGAAATTCCCAGTTTTTGACCTTTTAGTTGAAGCCTTGCCATAATTGAGAGTTTCAAAAGCATTGAAAAAAATATTTAACCATCAAAGCATAAATTTGAAAAGAAAATGTATTTATATGCCAAACTACAAACATGTCTTTGTACAAAAGGGGATGCCTCTTAAAACAATCATCTCTCTCTTACACAAAAACCATTCAAAACTGAGTCTTTGTCTGGTTAGCTCAACAAACTAAGAGAAGTGAGAAGCAGCTCCAGCCCGTCTATTATTGAGAGAGAAGATGGAAGCAAAAGAGTGAGCCAAACCCAGAACAATTGCCACCTTCACCTGTCCTCTCTTTGGGATTGGACGCCCAGAAAATCCTTTTGACACCTTCCTGTTGTTGAGCACAGCCATTCTTGCACCTGCCATCTTTCTTTCTGTCAAAGATCACCGCTTTCAGGGAAGGTCTTAAGAGATGTCTGAAGCTAAAACAGATATTGCTTGGTTTGGGATGTGGTTTTTGGTTTGAGCTGTGGTGTTCTCCGATCTTTCCTTTTGGGGCTTATATACAGGGAGTTGTTGATTAATACCCTGTGTTTTTTATGTAATTACGAGGTATACCCCTGTTATTTCTGACTCACAGTTGACAGTCTTGACCCCGGAGAGTGGAGATGCCTTGCCAGCTGTTGTATTTTGTTTATTTCAAATTGACCCGGGGAGCACACTAAATTACTTCGAGTATTTGCCCATAGTCTTTTCTCATTTGAGAATTCCATCAAAATTTTTATTGTTTTTGCTCATTTTTTCTTGTGTTTTGCAAATTTTTGTGAAACGAAATACACAGGAAAACTTCAATGCCATCAAATTGATAGCCAATTTCAGTGGATTTTGATATTAAAATTTAAACCATTAATTATACTTTAGAGATTATGAAATAACTTTCTAAGTTCTCACACGAAATCAGATAATTCCTCCATATTGTCTAATTGAAGTCAATATAGATCCAATTTATCTAATTTTTTTCCTTAAAAAATAGAATTCTTCTTTGTAATATTTCGATGGATGTCAACATGTAATTGTGATACAAGCATACGAAACAATGAATAGTAAGCAAGAAATTAAATAGCAACAAACTTGTCAGTTCAAATGTACAATAAAGTAATACATCCTAAGTTTAACTTGATTGATTATACATTTGATTAAAATCTTTTTAAGTTATTGATTCAACTCTCCTGCCCTCCATTATTGTATGATAAAAAAATATACAACGAAGTACAAAATTTCGTTGGAAAAAAAAAAAGTACAACAAAGTACATAAGCACAAAACAATAGGGTCTCTCAAGTCCTGTACTTCAAAAGGATCTACACTGCACGTTGCTTTTTGCTCTTTTTTTTATGTGAAATCTGATAAAACCATTGAAGGGTTGGCGTTCATTGAATGTGAACACTAATCAATTTAAGGACAATTGTCACTAGAAAATGGAAGCAGGCAGGAGACAGGAAGAACCTATTTTAGTAAAGCAAGAACTAAAGTTTAAGTACTCAAAGGCTCTTTGTTTATGCGATATTATAAAAATCACGTGGGCAATTTGCTCCCATTATCTAATATGTAATGGATTCATCATCCCCACGGGCCCACACTCACTGTGTGGTTTTCGTTCCTTTCCTTCATTCTTTTTTTTTTTTATTTTCAACCCAATAAAGATATGATCGCACCCATGGCTAAATTGACTCAATCCAACGAACTAGGATAAGATCAGAGGCTGATCAATGCGAACTACCTCACTAACTATCGTCATGACATCGAAAATCCTTTCTGTAGCCACTAACTTTTTTCCTGCAATCCAAATTTTGAGGGTAGTAGAGTTGATATTATTAGCCACTATTAGTTTAATATTTAAAGCCACTATTAGTTTAATATTTAAAGGTATAGGCAGAAAATAGAGTATGTATCTTTAAAACTTATCTGCATGTAAGTTAATTAATAAATTTTTTCTTTAATCTCACAACAATAGATATCTAGAATCTTTCAAGACATATAAATAAGTTTTTTTAGGATGATTTCCTGCTTTTTACCTTCAACATAAATCATACTGATGTTCATATTTTTGTATGGTTAGTTTATAAGGCATGCCATATAAATTTATGGTTGAAAGTGGAAGACTGCAGCAATAATTGAGTCTTTTCTTAATTAATATAAAGATTTGGTGTCAACTTTAGGGCTTTAGTGGGTTCCGATCACATTATCAAAAGATATTAGTGTTCAAATGTGACCCACCATCTTTTTCTTGGGCAGTATATGTTTTCAAACGTGACTTGAACATGAAAGAATCTAAAAAGTTTTAAAGGTGACGAGGACATGTCTTTAATATTTATGATAATATCTAGTTCTATTATAGTGTATAAAATAGTAATTCCTATTCACAGAATCATGTAGCCGAGTTGATTCAATGGACTTATAATTTTTAAATAGTATGTTTTTTAATATAAAATAATACCATTTATTCAAATAAATAGTCATGCAACATTTATAATCTAAACTATTGATATTGAAAACTATTATTAAATCTAATATAATAATTACAATAATTCAATTTACTATTTAAGATATCTTTCGCTCTGCTTCAAAATTATTTTAGTGTCATAATATCGTTCTAAATGAAGTTTCTCTACATAATTGTTGTAAAATCTTGAACAATCATAATTATATTACAAAGTATTTCAATAGTAATTCAAAATTAATATATACTATTTTTCTTTATCAAATATAAATCAAAACCTATAAAAAGAAAAACTCCATTTAGAAAACCTATAAAACCAATAGATACTATTTTTTTGTGTGACTATAAAATTGTTTTGATATCATAATATTATTCGAAATTGAGTTTATCAACAAAATTGTCATATAATTTTGAATAATCATTAATCATATTACAAAATAGATCAATAGTAATCTAAAACTAATATATAATATTTTTTTCAGTAAATATAAATCAAAACCTATAAAATGGTAGAAAACACTGATAAAATGAGAGAAAACACCCATAAAAGCAGAAGAATAAAACATTTATAAAAGAGACTAAAATATCCATAAGTGAGAATAATACATCCACAAAGAATTTATCTTCACATAATGAAAAAAAAAGTTAAAAAACTGAACATGATAAATTTGAATTTATTAAAAATAATAAAAAATAAAAAGGTGAAAGAAAAAAAGAGCAGACTCCTAAATTAAAACGAATAGGAAAAAAAACCTAGAGAAAAACAAGATATCAAGATCAATAAAAAAAAAAGGTTTTTTTTTCTGTTATGTGAACACTAATAATATTACGGGGGGAGATCTCTTTCTATAAACAGTCTCTTGACAGATTATTTTAGTTGTCTGATTTTTTCAAAGAAGGAATAGATTCGGATCTAAAAAAGTTGGATGTATAACCAATTAATTAATTAATTAAGACATCAAAGTTTTTATTTTTTAATTGCTTGTTTGTTATTAGGGGATGCATGCATCCCTAATATCGTGTCGCTACGTCACTGCTGACTTCGATGGCTAAACTGAATTAACTTAAGATGATTCCGATGATATGCATATACGTAATTTGGCACGTAAGCAATGAATTTTTTTTTACTTTTTTTTTAAAAAAATTATTAATGATGTCAAGTCTATCGTAGATTGGGAAGCTAATAAAACTTGAAGTCATTGGACTGGCAAGTGGTCGAGTGCCTAATCGCTAGGCAATTAGGGTTAGCTAAAATGCCCAGTTTTAGCAAACACACCGAGGAGGCATAGTGTTATAATATCATAATATTTAAAACTATTTAAACAATTATAAATTTGTCTCAAAATAATGAAAAATTATGTATATAACTTAAAATTTTAAGAATAATATACTTACGTAATTTTTTTAAAAAATATAAGTAATACTTCTGTTATACTCTATAATTTATTAATCACTCTAACTAATTTTAACTTGAAAAATGTTTTCTAAAATAATAATAAATTTTACACAAAATATTATATTTAAAAATGGTACATAAAAAGATGTTGTTTTAGTGCTAGTTTTTGTTGCTAAATATTTAGTATGACTTCAAAATATTTAAGTGATCATTTTATTTGAATTTGTAATTTATTTATTATTTTAAATAATTTTTATCTTGAAAAAATTATAAAAAATAATGTCAAATTTATTATAAAATAATTAATAAATTATATATATTTTATATTTATATAATTTTAAAATATCAAAATAATTATTTTATTTGAATTTATAATATATATACCACTTTAGACAATTTTAATTTGTAAAATATTGTCTAAAAATATATAAATTATCCAAAATAATTAATAATTACACAAAAAATCCCACTATTTAACTATATAGCAGTTATCAGTTCTTTTCCTAATACGATATTGAAATCAATTTCAAAAGTCACTGACTGTAGAATTCAGGAACAAGGTCGAAAACGGCTCTTTGTTCATGTTGACTGGTCAATCAGGACATTCACAAATGAGCCATTTCTTGGTTCTGTTTTGAACTTGGGAAGGACAGAGAAAGACCTATTGGCCTAAAAGATTGCACCAGTTATATCATATATCACAAATTAGACACACATTTGTAAGTTTTTTTTTTAAAAAAAAAAAAAAAAAGAAAAAGACATTATAGAAGTGTTTCCGCTACAGCCTAGAAGTTCCCAGCGTAACATTCTGTTTATTGGTGGTAAACTGTGCTTTTGTAAGTTACCAACAAAATTCTAGTGGCAAGGAAGTAACGACGTTAAGATATCTAGTTAACCGAATATATATATATTCGTTCCAGGGGAAACATAACCACAGGTGCGACTGCTCAAAATTGTCTATCTTTAAGTTATTATATATAAAATTAAAGGTTAATTGAAGCATTAGAGCCAACAACATTAGTAGTCAAGCTAATAAAGCAAAAACAAGAAATGAGATCAAAGGGAAAATTGGGAAATATCATTAGTTAACCAAACTTCTCTGTGTACAAAAGAGGTGCCGATTAATTAACAAATAATTAACATCATTAGATTACGTATATAAAAAAACAAAACAAGCTGCTCTTTTCTAGTCTCTTACAACCAAAACTTTTTATGCTCCATATGGCTTTAGTCAGCTAATTCCTACCAGCAAGTCTGTTGCGAAAAGAGAAGATGGAAGCGAAAGAGTGAGCCAAACCCAATACTATTGCCACCTTAATTTGACCTCTCTTAGGTATCAACCGGCCAGAAAACCTCTGTGACTTTGAATAGTTCCCACTAATGATCATACTTCTTCTTGGACCTACTGCTGCCATTTCTTTTTCTTCTTTTCTAGAACACTGAAAACGTTGTGAACGGTTGAGGATGGTACTGGTGTCTTAATCTTTAGTGGGTTTTTATGAGGAAGGGATAGAGTGACACGTTGGTTATAGAGACAGGTGCTGGACAGATGGCGTAGTTTGGTTCATTGTACCGTTTACTTTTGGATATCCATGAAAAACTTTGTCCTTTATTTTTGTTGACGATAACAACCTCTCTCAGATATAAAATTGAATAAAATGTGTAAGATGAGTGAGGGTAACATTGGTATTCATGGTTAAAAGGCCAAAGCATTCGGGAAGATGTTGGGTCTTTGCTTTGTAAAGTTGATAAGGAAGGAGGCACGGAGGGCTCTGATTTGATAAATTCCCATAAATGAAGTATCTTATAATTATGACGTGATGTTGCATATGGTTCACGTGGACATTTGTTTTGCATCGGTTAGCGAAGACATCAGTTTGGCATGGGACAGAGTGCCATTGTCCCACTGTTCCTTATCTTGTTCCACGTTGATAATGCTCTTAAAGAATAAACGTGCCATATAAAATTCTAACTTTTTGGCAGGTTACAGAGGACCCCTCAATTTAATAAATTAGAGAAATAGACAGTAAGCTGCCAGTGAGGGCAATATAAATGGGAAGTGATCCTACATTGAATCAGGACATCTCTTGTTTTTCTCCCACTTGTTGAAGGTTAATTTAAGTGATGGGATTGGGAATGCAACTTTAATACGATTCCTTTCCTAATGAATTTTAGTTACGATTCCACTAAACCTTAAATGCGTCTAATAATTGCAGTTAAGAGCTTTAAAGCCCCAATCATCACTTTACTAATCATTTCCACTTTGTGTTGCGAACCAATTAAGGATTTTAGTTATTTGTACTTTTTTTTTTAAAATTTTTTTACACTTTTTAGAGGAGTGCGAATAATTTAAACTTTTAATAAAATCTATTTAATTTTTATCAAAATTTTTTGTATTTTCTGAAAGAGTATAATAAACTAAAAAAAAAAAGTATAAATAGCTGGACCCCAACTAAGGAGTCTTGTTCACTCTCCTATTTATACTGCATACTTTTTTAAAGACATGTTGCACGGAAGACTATTAAGTGCTCCCATTAGCTGTCTCACATTTACAAATTTGTGATCCACCCATAAACATATAGAAGCTCAGCTAACCAATCAGCCCGCTTGCTCTCCAGAGCTGTTGGTCTATGGTCTGATTCTAAGGACTGCGGTCCTGTTCCTCCCATTTTTACTTCTGATGTACTTTCTTCTCATTTAATGAATTAGAATTCCATTTCCTTTTCAATATATATATATATATATAGAGAGAGAGAGAGAGAGGATTTGCATACATGCTGAGTGCACTTTAGAATCTCTTGTTGTCGATGCAAATTCACATGAAATTTGTTGAACAAAATCAAACTGGCGAATTTAATTTGATCTGATTTAGATTATCGGTTTGAACACTCCCAATGGTGGAGAGTGGGAGAAATGGACCTAAACCCATGAATAATCCAATTTGTCAGACCTATAAAGGCTGAGGTAAAAGTAGTTCATTTGGTCTCTATTGTGGCCCAAGTAAATTGAATTGGATTTAAATGTACAAGGATCACCGAATGAGAGAACGGCCCATTCATTTCTTGAGCTAGTTTCATCTCTTGACTGCCAACGGAAACTCTTGTCCTGGAACAAGAAGCCTCTGGTGATTCAAATTAAAGCTAGTCACAGACGACGACATGAGGTGAGATGGACTGTAAGACTGGATAAACCATAGAACCAATATCAATATATATTATTAATTTCAGTGAATTCCAGCGTTAATATTAATTTTAAATAATTACTTATCATTTATTAAATAATTGTATATAACATTGTTATATATCATTATTTTATGTTATATAATAAAAATTTTAAATAAAAAATAAAAAATTAATTGCTAAATAAATAAATTTCTAAATGAAAAATTAACAAAATCTAAATAGTAAGTTCTAGACAAGAAACTAAAATAATATAAAAGAATTTTTCTGAAAGAAAAATTAGAAAATTTTAAAGTATAAAAACTCTAAACGATTTTTAAATAGAAAATTAGAAAATTTTAAGCAAAAAACTAAAATTAAAACTAATATCATTTATTATTCAAAATTTCGAGTATATAAGAGCTAGCAGTAATATGATAGATTATCGAGAATTACTTTGTTTAGGTTTAATAAATTTTCTTAAAATTATATTGCATGAGATTAAAGGTATAAATTAATAAATAATTTTTTTATTATAATCATCTTATATATATATAATTTATAATTATTTATGAATTTTATTTTTAATTATGATTATCATAAATTTACTTCATTCAAATTTAATAAATTATTTTCTTAAAATTGTACCACATAAGAATGAAGTTTGAATCCAAAGTAATCTTTTATTATAATCACCTTCGTGTATAATTATAAATTTTAAGAAATTTATTTTGTTGTTTTATTTACTTGATAATAACTTTTATAAGATAATAATTAATTATTCAATTAGTTAACTAATTATTTAATAAAATAAATATTAAATTTATTATTATAATAATCTAGCTCAGGTTTATGACTAATTTAAGATTATTTCAGCATAGGATTCTTGTATTATGTCATGCAAACGAAAGCTGAACAAAGCCTAGCCCCACTATTACTAGTGCTCGCCTCATGTGATTGATTTTCAAGCTTGTATTATAATAATGGGAATGTGATTGGGATTACAAAATCTTTCCGTTGACGTCTTTTTAAGGGACCTCTAATAGATCCAGAATATGGCCAGCACTATTTGAGTGATGGGATTTTCTTGCTGGCCCATTAGGGAATTTCAGCATCTAGTCCCACATATTCATAATTTTTCAAATCAATCTGGCACTGAAATGCATGATTATTTTTAAGTGCGTAATGCCACCGTCATATTTATCTCTTAGTGAACACTACATACTCATTCACGTTGTTACAATATGATATCATAATTAATAATTTATTATTAAATTAAATAAAAATTATTATATATCATTGAATTAAATATCTTTGAATTAAATAAAAATTATTATTAACTATCGAATTAGACTAAATTATTTAACGATATTATATAAAATGATACAGTAAAATTAACTTTATCAGTTACTTGATATTTATTAAATAACATTAGAATTATCAAGATACTCACCTTGAAATATGTTGTCCTTGTAAGATAAACATAGTTTCTAAACATAAAATGCAATATTTTTTTTTTTATTTTTCTTAGGCATGATACGCTTATGTATCGAATTAATGAACTCGTACACAACGTATTGATGAACTCATGATGACTCTTCAGCAGAGCTCAATCCAATCTAATTTAATCCAAGCACACACTCAACTCTAATAATGGGATTCCAAGTTCAAATTCAATGACAACTACTTATCTTAACACTATATTTAGTTTGTCTTAATGCTATATTTAGTATGACATAATTACTTATAATATAATTAAAAATATAATGAAATGGAAAATATAATATAGTGTCATAAGTATTACAGTTTTATGTTTGCTTTCAAAAATAAAATTAATATAATGTAATGTAATATAATATTTATTTATTTGGATTTATCATAATAATAATCCAGAGTGATATTTTGATAAAAGTGATGGTGATAAAAATAAGAGTGATGATAATGATGAAAGTAAAATAAAAAAATGTATTTGCGTAATAAATACATTTAGATCCACAATTTTTTATCACCAATTGGAGCTCAAGAGAAAATCTCAGCCTTTGTGACATATGTAGGGAAAGCCTAGTCCCCTCCTCTTTTCTCTGGATTAATTGTTCTCTAAATTGTACGAAAACTTCACCTTGCTGAAAGGTTTCATTTTTTAAACTTTATAAAAATTTCTTGAAAATATTTCAGGTACATTTTCGTAATATAGTAAAATTGAAAATCTCATTTTTAAATCAGAAACGTGTTTCCTAAACAAAAAAAAAAAAAAAGAAAACAAGAAAAAATATTTGTAACGAATTAAGAATAAAAAAAACTTACTAAATTCCTAAATAAAAAATAATATTAAAACAAAAATTAAAAAATTTATTAAATTTCTAAAAAATAAAATAATATCAAAATAAAATTTAAAAGCTGTTAAATTTTTAAACTATTTAGAATTAATTATTATTATTAAGAAATTATAAACATTTATTTTTCTTTGTTCTATAAAACTTTATTATTATTTTTCTTAATTTTTTATTTTTAATATTTGTTGATAGTAAATTATGTTTGAAATAAATAATATTATTAAATATCTATATATAATATTAGCATTTATAAATTTCATTATATTTTTAATATTTATATATTTATCCTTATATTTTTAATATTTCCACATTTTGTTTACGTTTTCATTTCCTATATTTTTTACAAATATTGTTTTGTTGTTTCTGTTTTCACGTTTAGTATTTCGTTTTCATTTCCGTGCAACATAGGTCGTAATTTTTTCGCATAAAACTTCTTATTTGGTGGTGCATCTCAGGGCCTGTAATTAAATGATTGTCTAAAATCAGTCTATTCTACAGATATATTAGCTCTTAGGAGGAAGCCATAATGTGTTCTAGAGTTATCGTTTTGTTCTTTAATTGTGAATTCTGAGATTGTTGGGATAGGGTTTTATAGTTATTGGATGTTCATCTATTATGGACTAGGTTTAATAAAGTTGAGCTGTGAATTTTCTTATATATTATATATTTTATTTCTTAATGCATTGCAATTATTTTATGACAAAAAAAAAATGTAATAAGCCATGAGGCAAATAGATTATATAATGTAATTTATTTTATAAGATATATATATATATATATATATATATATACACACACACACAAAATAGACTTCCATTGGGTTTCTACCAAATGGCGTTTGGAACAGGGTAGAAGCATTACAATTAACGATACTCCAATCCAACCATTACCATGTGTACTAAAGGATAGAGTCTAGCTAACTGCTGCTTAAAGGGTCAATTTTCTTCAACTTGTCTTCTTATCTTTTCTCTTTATAATCCCATTTATCAACGTCGTAAACCTCACACAATCATACATACCTACCATAGATACATACAGATAGGGAAACATCAGCCATTATCTGATGCCTTTAAGTTGCTCGAGCTTGGCCACTAAAGTCCCGCATATCCTATTGGGACAAAGAAGAGCATACACGCCTAACTATGTAGATTTAGCCAATCTTTTCTACCTCAATAGAGGAAACCAAAACAAGTTTCTTGAAGTTGTATCTGTTTCAAAGTTAAACCAAGGCCAAAGTTCTACTTCTTCAATAATGAACGACCCAAAAACTTTGAATCTTTCTTCCCCAAAGCCTGAAATATATTCCAAAGAAATGGATATAGCTGTCAGAGCCGTGCAAATGGCATGTTCCCTTTGCCGGAAAGTGCAGGACAGTATGATTTCTAAAACCAATAGTCAGGTTCAAGCTAAGGATGACAATTCACTTGTCACTATAGCAGGTATTTATGCATATATCACCATTTTGTCGATTTCTTTATTTTATTTGTTCTTTATTTGATATTGCTAGTGGGTTTTCGCCATTTTCTTTATTGTTTCTTCGATAATGATTGCTTAACCATCATTTGTTTCTCTTAAACTTATTACAGTTACATCAATTTATTAAATTTTGATATGGGATAGACTTCTCCAGCAGAAAATGAAAGTGACCTCTAGCATATACGCTATTCCTTATTTTTTACTGGCAAATTTTGGGTCGAGAATACTGTATCTGTCCCAATTACGATGGTGGAGAAATAAAGCATTCGACAGCTCGCATTACTGTTTACTGATGAAGATAAATTTATGGGAATATAATTCAATTTTTTGTGTTGCCTAATAAGTGGAAAGGAAGGGCAAGTAGACAACTTAGGATTTTCTGTTTTTTGTTTCTTAAAGGAAAAAATTAAAATTTTGAAAATTAAAATTTTTATGGTTTTTAATTTGATTTTTTAAAATATTTCTCAATAAATATGAGAAACAATCACAGAAATACTATTTTTGAAAATATTTTCTATTATTTATTTATTTGAAATTTAAAGTAAAAAATAGAAGACTGAAACGATATCAAATATTTTCTTAACTTGTTATCTAAAAAAATCACCTTCTGTGCAAAAAGAAATTATTATGGACTTCTTAAATGCATCTGCTGGCCCAAAAAAAAAAAAGACAATTGGGAATTACTTCCTGCAGAAAATGCAATTCTGCTTTGACGCAGAAACAATGGGAGTTAGACATAACATGCATGTGAGCCTATCAAATTGGAGAACAGTAATACTGTCATTTGCTTGTGTTTTTTGGTTTTTATCTTACATCTACAAAAGATTAGTTATTCCTTGGTGTCTTGTATGAAAGGAAAATTCTAGTTCAATAGGACTCTTAGCTAGAATATTCGTGTTTTCCTTTCGCGTGATACACTGGCCTTGTGACCCTATTCCTAGATTGTTCATTGAGAACTCATTGTCTTGGTGACGTTATGCTTCTTGGCTGTTTTTCCTTCTTGGAGGTCATTCCATATGTGATTCACTTCTCTGGGATCATCACAATACTTGTGTTTATCAGAAGAAGTCGTCTTATATTTCTTTCTAGGATGAAAGACTTTCTAAACATATCTTTTTTTAGGTGGGTATAGTTCGTTAACCTCACAAAACTATTCAATTGCTTTTGAAAGTAAAATACTATCATTACTTTTGTTTTTGAAATTTTTTCAGTTTCTCTAGCAGAATTTGATGTTTTTAGTACTAAGGGAAAATACCTGAACTTTGCCTGGTTGGTTTGATCTCATAATTTAATCAGTAGGAGATTTATCATTAAACGTTACTGATTAGGCTTCTGCATTATGGTTCCGAGTGAAGGTCTTTGAGAAATATCCAGCCTGTACCATTAATCAACCTTAGTTCTATAACTTCTTTCCAAACCATAAGCTTAAATCCACATAAAACAAGTGAAATTTGATCCAAATGACCAAGTTGTTCGTTTAGCCTAGACATTCTTATAATGAATCTTTACATGTACATGTGCATTTTTAGCTGTGGTTCACCAAGTGATGAGATCATGTTCTGTATAGATTCTTTGTTCTGGTATAGCGGACGCCAAATCACGGTGTTGCATCCTAGTTGGCTAAGTCTCTTGATTACTCCATGTAAACAGATTGGAGTGTCCAAGCTACTGTCAGCTGTCTACTATCTGAGTCCTTAGGGAGTGGGAATGTCTCAATAGTTGCTGAGGAAGATGTTCAAACTCTTTCCAAAGCTAATATGGCTGACCTGCTAGAAACTGTAGTTCGAACTGTGAACGAATGTCTAGCTGAAGCACCCCGCTTTGGTCTTAATGCTCCAGGAATGGCTCTCTCCACATCAGAGGTTCTTGAAGCCATCAGTCGTTGCAACTCAACTGGAGGTCCTATTGGAAGATTTTGGGCGCTCGATCCTGTTGACGGCACATTGGGATTTGTGCGGGGAGATCAATATGCTGTTTCTTTGGCTTTGATTGAGGATGGAGATGTTGTGCTTGGAGTTCTTGGTTGTCCTAATTATCCAATGAGAAAAGAGTGGTTAAATTATCACCACCGCTACCATAGAATTATATCTAAGCTAACCCGATCAACATCTGAATCTTGGGACAAAGGCTGTGTGATTTATGCAGTGAAGGGTACTGGAGAGGCTTGGATGCAACCTGTACTCCAAGGACATAAGAAGCTAGTATGGCCAAACTCAGCAAGACCACTTCGAGTTTCCTCAATTGAGAATCCGGCATTGGCTACCTTCTGCGAACCAGTTGAGAAAGCAAATTCAAGCCACTCTTTCACAGCAGGACTAGCGCACAGTGTGGGTCTAAGGTGAATACATTTTCTGTTCCTATTCCTTAGATATAATGAAATGCTAAAAGCTCATATTGTAAAGAAGGAAAGAGAAAACATATATGATTGCAATTATTATGATTTTCATCCACATGTTGAATTCAGTGATCAGCTGTGTAAAATAACTCATATATCTTCAATTTTTTGCTGCAGAATGCAACCATTACGAGTGTATAGCATGGTCAAATATGCTGCCATAGCTCGAGGGGACGCCGAGATTTTTATGAAGTTTGCAAGGGCTGGCTACAAGGAGAAGATTTGGGACCATGCAGCTGGTGTTGTTATCATACAAGAGGCAGGTGGTGTGGTAACTGATGCTGGAGGACGTCCGCTGGACTTCTCCAAGGGCATATACTTAGAAGGCCTTGACAGGGGCATAATTGTTTGTGCTGGACCCAAATTACATGACAAGATTATTAGTGCTGTTGATGCTAGCTGGAACTCCTCTAGTCTGTAAGGTTTTCAGCATTAATCATAATTATTATGCATTAAGGTTTTTAGCATTAATCATAATTATTATGCATTTTTTGTTCTTGTCTTGTTTAAAGAGCATCAGCAGCAAGGCTATCTTGTTGTGGGTTTTCAACTTTTATATATAGCAAAAATATGTATTGTAGCGTTAAAGTTTTTACAACTCAATATAGCAGAATGTAAATTGGAAGAAGAAATAGATCTCATAGTGATGTGTTCATATGACCTCTGAATCATCCACGTCAAAAAATTTAAGAATCCAAATGGGTTTCTGGAGCTCAGCTACTAAATTAAATAAATTGTCCTTTGCACCTAAGAAGTCTCAGGTGCAGGCAGCTAAGGCAGAGACCACTAATTTAAGTAGTGATAGTACTGAAACGTTGCTAAATATGAGTTGTTTGCCATTTCCATGGAGACAGACTTTCATGTGCAAATGGTCAACCAAATAAAGGATTTGGTATGGGGGAGTTGGCAAATGCATCTGGATACACCACTCTGCGCCATTATGACTTGGGAGACCCCAATTGTCTCCATATATAACTCAGCAAAATCATCTATAAGACCTTTTTATGCGATAAGAGATTTTTTGATTTGGTTCAAGATGTTATCTTCTTGTATCAATTTAGGCAAATTGTTTACATTAAACCAAGCAAATTTATAGAAATTACTTTACAATGGCATCTTTGCAGATTCAACAGTAAGTCCATCTAGAAGCTACTTATGTCCATTCCCCGCCTTAAGCTCAAACCATGAGCAAAAAAGTCCGATATATTGGACATGTAAAACTGTCAATGTGCACAAGGTTTTGAGATGATGTGTTACGTATCTGTTATAATATTTTTTTTTTAAAAAAAAATACTGAAATTGAATTCGTAGTGTTAAGGGGCAGGCAACAAATATAAAAAAAAACATTTACAAGCTTAAATTTGGGGTCTATCTGAATGATTGTCTTAAAATATCAAAAAAAAAAAAAAAAGATCATAAAAATGTTCATTTATGTATAATATCTGAACTACAGAAAACCCTTCTGCAGCATTAAGTCAAAGCAGCATTAAAGAAGCTCAGAGGGTTCAATTAATATTTGGATCCTAAAAATTGAATTTTCGTCCATTGCATGTTATCTTGGTGGACTTGCAATTGCAATAAAGCTTGCGGGGCAGGACTCCTGAAGAAGATAATCTTACAATGCCTTTGGGTTGGCTGGATTTTTCCTAGTTGTTTCGTAATTCATGAAGCCACTCGTATAACGTGTTGGTCCTTTATGACTTTGGAACATAAAATGAAGCTAAATTTCCACGACTTATCAAATATGCAATTCTTGTATCCAACTCCATGGAACTAGAGATACCAATATCCAACTTGCAAGGGCTGAAACATGCAGCAGTAGTCCCTCTAAAACGTTCCAACCTTGTACATATCCACACACAGGAGCCCTAAAACTTCTGAGCATAAATCAATTTATTCAATGCTATTCTCTTTTTCCGTTACAATCTATTCAATGTTATTATCTTAAGGGGAATGATATCATTCTTACATATATAAACAAGTGGTCAATTATTAAATCTTAAGGTCTTATAATAAGATTCAGTGATCAAATAATTAGTATGAACATATGCATAAGAACTTATGTTGAATGGTAGAACTAGTAAAGATGGTAAATGGATTGAGGGGAATGACTTTGAGTTAGATCGTTTTCAGATCATATATTTTTTAGGTGAGTTTAAAATTATATGTTGAGTCAAATCGTGTCATTTATAATTTTAATTTTTTAAATTAAAAGTAGATTTTTAAAATAAAATTCAAATATTTTTAATAATTTAAATTTTGCTATTTTAGTCGATTCAAATATCTCGAGTCAATTCAAATTAATCATAGATTGGATTAAAAGTAAGTCGAGTTTTCAGAACATTTTAAATTTCTTTTAAATTTAAATCAATTTTCAAATTGGATAAAAAAAATTACCACTTTAAAAACTCCTACTATTACAATCCTAGGAACATAAACATTACAACATTGTGCTAAAACAATGTTAAAACCAACAAGATTTATTTATGCGGTTGCTCGGTATCAATTTTTATTGACTTTTTTTTTTTAAAAAAAAATTTCTTAAATGAAAAAAATAGTTTTTAAAAAATAAATTATAGAAATAAATAAAAACCAATTTTTGTCATAAATTTTAATATTTTATTTTAAATTTTAAAAATCAAAATAGAAAAATGAACCCAAATAAATCCTTTGAATCTTAAAATTGACAATTGAATAATCTTGCAATTAAGGTTTGAAAGGTATGGCAAATTAATATATACAAGTCTTATATTATGATTATTAATATTTGCTGACATGTTTTCTACTTGTTAGATTGCTGTATTGTTGCCCATAATGCAGGCTAGGAGACATTTCTAGAGCTCGTCTAAAAAATAAAAGACATAGCAAGAGACAGTTGGTAGGTTTGGCATCCACTATCACCGTCTAAGAATCACAGGGACAAGGCTAATGATACCCTTAATTACAGGCTCAACTGTAATAGATGGGACGCTGATAATTTCCAAATATTGTCATAGAATGATAATTAATAAGAGACACAATAGAATAGCCTCCACTATATATTTGGCAATAATCGATCCACAAGTAAAAAAAGTGGTGTTTAATAGGCACAGGAAAAATCCCGGCCGACTTTTGACTTTAAAAATTTGTAATTAAGGAGTCTTTGGTTTGCAATATACTAATGTCTTAATCAAAGATCTGATGCAAATGAGGAGGTACTGTTATAAAGCCATAGATAAAATAGAAATGTCCAAATATATATATATATATATCGGCGGTGCTTCTCCCTCTTCTTTTTTTTCAGAATTAGTAAATAGTTGACATCAAATTACTTTTGAATTGAATTAAAAAATTTAAATATAAAAAATTTAAATTTTAAATGAAGTTGAATGTACATATATAGTTGATTAGTTTAATTAGTTAGTTAATTTTTTGTATGATTTCAATTTAGTTTAATATTCAATTTGATTTTTAATGAAGCATATAACTAAAAAATTGATACAGTTTGAATTTTAATTTCAAGAAAATTCCAAGTAAAATTTCTTTAGGTCGATTTGATAGTACCGAGTAACATATCAATCTTAATGTAAATTTTGAGGTGATATACCGTTTAACACAAGCCTAACCGAAGGTAATGGTCAATCTTATTTCATCACTCAACTTGTCGATATGAATATTGTGTTTAGCTAAGGACCATCCACTCAATATTCTCAAAAAAAAAAAAAAAAAAAGAGGACCATCCACGCAATTGAAAAATTGTGCATGTGACATTAATTAGTTGCGTGTGAACTTCTTCAACTTGTAATGAATTTTTTTGTACTAGTAGATTGGAAGGTCTCGGCTTTTTTGCCATGGCTAGTTGGTTGTGACACTACGTACGACCCATTAATCTCCTTCTTCATGGCTGACAGCGATTTGGTCAGTACTTGATGGTACTAAATTTGGATGTCTAGTCCCATAATTTTCTTTAAATGGGTTAGTAGTGCAGTCCGGTTTGGTACTAAATGGGTGTTTCATTGTCATAATATATAACATCTAGGCTATACATATATATGCAGAATTTCTCATTTCATTCCATAAATCATTATGTATGTATGCATCATCCCTCGCATGAGCTGAATTTTATTTGTTATATAATTAAATGCAACATATCATGTATGAAAAGAAAACAAAATTACCCAAAGAATTATTTACAATTCATTAATGATATGAACGTGTACGAAAATGGGTAATAGTTTTTTTCACAAAACAATTAGTATATGATGGATGATTTATGTGGTAATTAATTAGAGATTACAAGAAACGAAAATTCAATCAAATGAGCACCGGGGACTGAAGATTATCTGGAAAAGGTAAGAGCATAAACAGTGGCCACTAGCCAAATACGATAACCAATACACCTTTCGGCCTTTTCTTTTTGCAAGCTTCGCACACATTGCACACATACTAAAGACTCAATTTACCCATGCATCACATCTATATATACTAAACAAAATCTAAAAATCTTTAACCGCATATATATTAAACAAAAACGTATGGGACGCATTTGTAATCAATCTCAAAGGCCAAGTCCTAATCCCATCATTTCTTGATCCACTTATTTAGCCCATTTAGCAATTTCGACAGAAGACACGTGCACCGAAGTGTCTATGTGTATCCATACTATCTAATCTATTATTCAATCCATTTTAACAAATAAATATATTAATGACATGGTATTTATAAATTTCATTCAAGAGATATCTTTTCATTTTCTTCATGTTATTGATTTTCCTTAAAACTTCTACATTTAACAAAAACTCAATAACATATTAATTCACATCATAATTATATGTTTTTTCAATTATCACAAACTATGATAAGTCTATATATCATCTTAATTATCACACTAGTTTTGCTTCTTAATATTTATTTACAATAGAATATTTTAAAGTTTTTTTACAAACAAAAATGTACTATACTAATAAATTTATATGTTTATAAAATAACATGTTTTCTTTTTACAAATAGTATGTTTAAACTATTTAATTTGATAATATAATGAGATATTAGAGGACGACACTTAAAATGATATTAAAAATCTTTTATAAGTAACATTTTCTAAGAAAACATTTATTGTATTTTTTACTTGCTAGAATCTAATTTATCTTAAAACTTGTACCTATATGATCATTGTTGTAGCTATTATTATTATGATTTATTGCTTTATCCACTCTATTATTATCATTGACAACTAATTTATTATAAATGAAGGTGTTTTAATTTGTAGATTAATGTAAATTTTATATTTTTTAAAAAGTTTTACTCATTATTTATGCATATTGATTCAACTATATAAATAAAATTGAAATGATAATTTTTAACTTAAAAAAATACTTTATTAATGTTAATTAAAATTTTTTACTTTTAAATTACTATATCATATATGATTAACTTTTGTAAGATGATGTTTAATTATATTTTATTTTATCATAATTTACTTTTAATTAGATTTTATGATACTATAATAATAATATTTTAAAAATTAAAAAATATATAAATAAATAAATAAATAATTTAACAAAAAGTTTTAAATCGCCGTAAGCGTGAAATATCGCTGATTATATTATATTGAGAACGCAAGAACCCACAAATATAAAGTGCCATAATTGCACCAAACCCACTTTCCATTCAAAACAGGGCCCCTTCCATGGCCAACCACTGTCCGCCAACCTTCACTCCATAAATACTGCTATTTGCCACTCATCTTTTTCCCTTTAAATATTCTCACTTTCAACAACCCATCTTCCATAATTTCCAAAAAATGAAGCCCTTCACTTGCTTCTTTCTCTTCCTGGCTCTTTTCCTTCTTTCAGGATCATTACTATCAGCAGAAACCCGACCCGAACCCAACACTTCAAAAGGCAAGGCTACCAGTGCTAACAACCGAAGAAACAAAGGTGGTGGAAATGAAAATGATGCTGGGATTGGAGGGTTCTTCGGATCCGGACCCGGGTTTGGGATACCTGGGTTTGGAAATGGGATTTTTGGTGGGGGATATGGAGGTGGGTATGGAGGACCAAATGGCGGATACTCGAAAGGTGGTGTTATAAGGCCTACCGTGGTTTGCAAAGAAAGGGGCCCATGTTACAAGAAAAGGTTGACGTGTCCTGCCAAGTGCTTCACATCGTATAGCCGGTCAGGGAAGGGGTATGGAGGTGGTGGTGGAGGTGGTGGGTGCACCATGGACTGTAAGAAAAAGTGTATTGCTTATTGTTGAAAGGGAGGAACTATTGGATTATGACAGACAGTAATGGTTTCTCTTATGTATTATTGGTATCTTAGTAGTTCAAATATGTGGATCATGTTTAATCTCAAGCACTCTATATATATAGATATGCATATGCTATGAGGGAGTTTTTTTTAAACTCTTATCTATATAATAACTTTTTGAGTTATAAGTTTCTTCTGTAGCTGAAGGAAAAATTTTTAGTGTATATATATATATATAAGCTCCGAAGGTCTAAATTATGATTCTAACACTGTAAATATATACTACTGGCACATTTATCCATTTTCAGGTTAAACCGGTTTATATTATGGCCATCAACTCATTACAAATACCTACCTTTCTTGCCATTTCAAAACAAGCATGCTTTTCATCAAAATCTGATTATTCTTATTAATTTGTGGAATTCTTATATATATATATATATTATAAGTAAATAATCTTTATTTTATATTTATAAATATATCTAAAAATTTAATTAATAGATTAAAAATTTGTAACATATATTTTAAAAAAATTATTCATAAAATAAATAAAATTAAAAATCTTTAAAAATTTTAGGAGTTAAATTTTAAAATATTTTTAGTTAAAATAAATAAATAAATATGAATATATATATATATTAAAAATAATTTTTTTTTTTAGAAAAAAAAAGAAGCTTGGGGCACTTGTTCCCGTTTGGGGACACCGGTGCCGGTACTTCATGGTGCATCATCATTAGTCTGTTTGACATTGATATTTGAATTGCTGCCTTTAAGTATGACATTAATAATGGGTGTGTATTTGACATGTTATATGGGGTCTGAACAGGATTTGATTGCAACCACCGAATATTCATATCTAATTATTATATATCCATACCATTTGTTCAGCGTGCCAAATATATATATATATATATATTCCTTGGCAAACAATAACATGGGTTCTTTCAGAGTGTGGTTTGATGAAAGATTATATGATAGAGTTGGCTGAGGTTCAGTAAGAAGGGATTTCCCCAGTGCGTTGCTTCTAGTTACAGGAAATAAAGGATCAGCATATATCTTATGAGCTAACAAAAAGAGAGTTGAACGAAAAAAGTTGGACTGGTCTCTTCAATTTATAATTTAGTTTATGTAGCAAGGATTATTGGATGTTTTGCTGCATTTCTTTCTGCTGTTGCATGGCGGAGTTAATGCAGCAGAATTTTCCACGTGGTTAGACATTGTGTATATTCCGCAGATTTTGTTCGTCCACCGCTCAACACTTGCGCTTCTTCATTTCCTAGCTAGGCTTATCACATCACATTTGTTCTGTTTTGTTTTATAATCAAATAAAAAATTCCAACCATCTGTTTTTTTAAAGGTTAGCTGCTAGTGGAAAAGAGAAATTATATTAATCCTTTAACAAAGGGATCCCCACCAATGATGATGGGATTTAAATCCGGAACCTCAAGAATCTCAGAGCATCACTCACCACTCTTGCCACTAGGCCAAGAATCATTTGTTCCAACCATCTGTTACTAGACAAATTAATCAACTTCAAGGGGTCATTCGTCGCCATGCAAGAGCTTGTTTGCTTTCTACTTTGTTTGAAGCTTATACAATATCCCTTTAAAGGACATTATAAATATTGCATCAGCTTACAACTCAAACCAAATGAAGCATCAACTGCTTAATTATTAGGAATGAGCTTGCAAGAAAAGACTACCTCGTAACTGGAAAAAAAAAAGGATTCCGACTTTTAACTTTCAGAATTGTATTACAGATCCAAGTCGGCAGATCACTGCCTCATCAGTTCTCCAAAGTAACAGTAAGGTTGCAGAACCCATCAAGTATTACAAGTGAAAATCATTTACAAGGACATAGTAGCACATACCACTCGAGCAATAAAAAGCTAAAAAGGCAATGAAATTGATCTCACAAAGACCCAGTCTCATGCCTATCTGAAATTTACTTGGCTAAGGGCATATACAACCACCGATTAGCTAAACTTCCAATATTCGCCTTCCCCCACAAGCATAGGATCATCATATCGCAGCCCTCATTGCTCCTCTAGCAGCATCACGCTTCATCTCAGCAGCTTTACCACTGCCACGGAAATACATGTATACTTGCTGCACATATGACATGTAAGGAGGTTAACATTAAAAAGAGAAAAGAAGAAAATACCCATTAGAGAAACATGAACTACATGGATGGTGCCTGCAGCAATGCTGCACATAGGATCATCAAAATTCCACTGGGAAAACGATGGTGGAAATTTACCTGAAGAACCCAGATGCTGAGCACCACTTCAAAGCAAAATAATCCAAAACCAACGAAGTAGAAAATCTGTAAACAAAAAGAACAAAATTAATATGTCCACCTTAACAGAATACAAGCTTGTTCCAATATATTTGAAGTTAAAACCATGTGTTGGGCACTTAATTATTCAAAAACAAGGATCTAGAAGTTTACATAATCAGCTTGAAAGGAATAATACTTGAGCTCAAACACCTTACCCCAACTAAAGCATGGTCACCCAGAACATCTATGGCAGACAGGATACCACTGATCCAAAGACCAACAACAGGAACACATCAGTAATAAGCAAAAACTTCTCAGAAAGCTTCTTTTATTATAAAAAAGAACCTAGAAGCAGGAGATTTGTCTAAAAACACATCTTTAAAAAAAAAAAAAATTTTGAAATGCATCAAGACACATACGTGAAAGATTTTCCTTTAAAAAATATAGGAGGAGCAACTGCTGCCACAATGCAGAAACCAATGTGGACCTGTGGACACAAAACAGAAAAGCCAATTAGATATTTTGATTCTTACTAATGATCTGTTGAGAGAAGATGAGAATTTACCAAATAAAACAGGAAAAACCATCCAAACCTCAGAGCACTATCAGTCCTGCAAGGAATATAATGTGTTCAATTATTAAGATAACAGAAATGGCTTCACTCTCCTGCTCAAAAAAAGAAAAGGGGGGGGGGGGGAGGGGAATAGAATAGTTAAAATGAATTTAGCAAAATATTCCATTTTAATCAGGTAAGCATCCAGATGCACTATACTTTTGTCAAGGTTATCTTAGATGCATCCTGATAATCTCAAAACGTACCAACTCAGAATAAACTTCAAAGCAGTCTCACATAATTTCTAAGCCCTATAAAAAACAATTTTTAGACCCATCAACAGTCAGGTGAGAAAAGAGGAGGAAAAGGAGGAATTACCTAAATGCACGATAAAGTGGACGATACCACAAAACATATGCTCCCGGAACTCCAGATATGAAATAAATAATAGCAAGAAACCAGATTTTCACCCCTATAGCACAAGAATGACAAGATCAGATTGCAGAGCATTTTAATACATTAAATACATAGTAAAAAACTTAATACCAAAAATAACTGCAACATAAATTTCAAAATTAACCTTCTCCTTTGATCCATGCTGTTGTAACAGCTATAATGTTCCAGAAAAGACAAAGGACCAATCCTGCAATATGAGGCAGCAAATAGATAATCACATGAACCCCACACATGGGAGGGCAAAAAAAAAAAAAAAGGAAAGACTGATTTTATATAGTTTGAATCAAATGACACAATTCCAATAATGGCCGGCAACAAATAGACCAGAAAAACCATCTCATTCAAGTAAGCGATAAAGATTTGTTGACAAATGTGATCCACATCCATTGTATACTCGCATATTTAACCTAATTAACCATTCAGTTATTTTCTTCCTTCCTGTGAGTACAAATGTGGCACCAAGGTTTACAACGCATTGCCAATGTCAGATCAAAAGCAGCTGTTTTTATGTTGCATCTCTAGATTCCCTTTCCGGGAACCTAACCACATTTGATACATGATCAACTTAAAACCACATTATCTACCTTTAGGACATGGCAATGTGGGATTTAATTTTCTCCTTTGTAATTATCTTTCCAAATGACCAGTAGAATTAGATGAATTCTAGATCATCACTATCATCCCCATACTCCTAAGCAGCGGTGTTCTGTGCAATATGATGTGAAACCAACCTAAGCTAGGACTGACTGACTAAGGCAATAAGTATAAGAGGAACAACCAGTAACTGCCAGAGCTCAAAGGTCACATGCCAGTAGAGAAGCTCAAAGAAGAAGAAATCCAATTTAAAAGTCGCCAGAATGTTATTCACTAAAACAAGGAAACAAAGAAAAAGACGGTTGCTTCCAGGCAGTTGGCCCAGTCAGCAATGAGTGGTGGCGTCTTGCTGACAACAGAAAAGATGCACTATAAATACAGTTCCATATCTTCCATATTGTACTGTCCTTCCTCTCTCTTAGTAAAATTCCTGATCTTTGAGAAAGAAAACAATAAATTCATTTGATAATGAGTTACCTAAGAATGTTGTAAATGCTACATATTGAATTCTTTGTAGATGGATTGGTATTTCATTTGCAATGTCATGATGGATAATTGGGAAAAATGGCGGCCAATTTTTCTCCTCCAGGACAATTCCAGCTGCAAATGGAGGAGAGAACAGCATAAGTTACATGACATAACTAAAATGGCAAAAGCCAAATTTTAAGAAAAAATAACGAGTCCACAATATTCTGCATGAAACAGTCCAACACAACTTATTTGTCCAAGTTACACCCAAAAAGAGTGGCTGAGACAGGCAAGGATTGTAAATATAAAATTAAGAAGAAACAAAAACCAAGTTGACTGGCAGATTCAAAAGGATGGACTCAATGACAACATCCAAAACACAAAGGACATATTTTGTGTAGCTAGTCTCTGTTTTTATTTTTCTTTTTTATGTTTTTAAGGGAAAAAACTCAAATGCCAGAGACTTCAACAACAATGACCAATTATAATACTAACAACATATTACCTCGTGCCGCTGCATCTTCACGCCGTTTGACGTCCTGCATAAGAACAGAGAGGGAAGATTAACAGAACTAATAAGATGAAAAAGTAGAAGAGAGGAAAGACTTAGTAAAAACTGTTGTATTGTACTAAAAGAAAACAACTTGAAAATGGATCCTACACCAAAATGCCATACACTGTTTTATTGTACTTAAAAAAAAAAATTCAAAATGGATCCTACACCAAAATGCCATAAACTGCTGTATTGTACTAAAAGAAAACAACTTCAAAACAGATCCTACACCAAAATGCCATAAATAGCAACACAGGGTCAACGAGATATTTAAAAGCTCTGGATAGCAACATATGTGTGGAGGGCTGGAGCTACATATTTTTCTACCAACAAAAAATTACACAAAATTTTCTACTTACAGATATGGATCCCTTTCAAATGGAAGAATAAAAGTCGACCTTTTGCAAGTCTAACTGGAAATGGAGGATAATTTGATGGCTATTTAATGGAATTATCTTAAATAAAACTTGAGAAATGAATCATACACTTTTCATTCATCTGAGTGTTAGGCATTAAAAGATTGCTCAGGTATTTGAATTAAAAATGTTATAATTCGCAACTCCGCCATGAAATTTTCAAATTAGCCTTGTCTATAACGAGACTGAAAAAGCAATAATGCAAAAGATTGGTCTGTGACCATGTGGCAAGTGTTTGAATATATTCATCTTTACCAACACATACCTGCTCTCGCCTTCTCAGTTCAGTCTCCTTAGCTTGGAGTTCCTTCTCTTTTTTCTTCAAATCCTATATACAAAATGTAAAGAAATAAGAAAACTTCAAGAAGAAATATGAGAGCCAATTTGTAATGAGGGCTTTCAAGAACCAGAGAATTTTATCCTACCGTAGCTGAGTCAATTGGAATGTCAACAGTTGCGCCGTGATCATAACCAAAATCAGCAGGCTCAGGAGGAAGCGGGGAAAGCCTTGAGTTTGAAGCAGGAGGAACATTCTGAAGATTAGCAATATCAAGGGTAAGAGTTCAAGAGCTGAGTGCCATAACAAGTTAGTTTAGATGCTGGATGTTGATGAAAAAAGACCTGATAGTGCCAGCTAGCACATTCAAAATTATATGAATAAAGGGTTTAATTATAACAGGCTAAAAACAAATTTTCACATATCATCGCACACAAAAGCATTTCAGTATTTTCATAAAGAACGAATAGATTATGCTTACTGATGTGTAAAATGCACCTCCACTGAACTTCTGCTGACCGGATGCTTTCCCCCTCATTGCTGGATCCTAGTTACAATTTAAACATAACTTGTATAATTATTCACAAACAAAATTAGCACATCAAAAACAACCATCTGTAGCTTCCTAGCTCAATTATATTTCTGCACCAACGCTAACTCAAGATCATAAATCACTACAGCAGAAGGGGAAAAATGAAACTTTTATCCAGAGAGAGACAGAGACAGAGAAGAGAAAACTTCGCGCAAAAAAAAAAAAACAACAAAGCTCAGAAAGTTAAGCATAGTTCCCACATCAAAAGTACATCAACCTCAAAAAGCTCCTTGAAACCCTAGAATTGTGAGAATTCCCAAGTGTTCTTTTAGCATCACGTATAAAACCCATAACCCACCCAGTCAAACTACAAAAGATTCAAACTTCAATTGCTAATCAAGCAAAACAAAGTCCAAAAAATTGAAAGAACAAAAGAAAAGGAAACTAAAAAGAGGGAAAATAAACTTACAGAGAAAGGATTAACTTCTTCTTCATCAAAAGGGTTAGGATCGTATCGGCCAGCCATCACAGATACCACAAACCAAGTACAGCAGAAAGAAACTCAACTACTATGAACAGAACAAAAAAAAAATGGGGGCGGAAGCAATTTGAAGAGAAAAATTAAGGCAACTAAACACAATCAACAATAATAATAAAGAAAAAAAAAGAAGAGGAATTCTACTATTCTAGAGAGGAGAGAGAGAGTGAGTTTGGAATTGCTTAAAGAACTTGTCTTAACTTAGGTCCGCTTATTGCAATTTTGGATTATTGTAAAGAGATTGAGAGGAAACAGTGGGACATTTTTTTTTTTTACTTTACAATAATAATAATACTTTTGATATAAGAACTTGATTTTTTTTTCTTTTTTGGAAAATATGATTTTGATTTTGAACATATAAAATTTTTTGCCAACTTTCCTTTTGTTTGTTTGTTTTTTTTTTTTTTTACTTTTTGTCTTCTTTTTATCCTAATTTTGTCATTTGCATCTTAATTTCTACCTTCAACATAATTTTTATCCAACCTATAAGTGGTTGTTCTTTTTTAATTTTGTAATATAAAGAAAAAGAAAAAAGTTTCAAATTTTAAATTTTTTTGATTGAATTTTTTTTATTTTTTTGAATTAAAAAGTAAGGATATATTTTAGGAACAAAAAATAAAATATTTTTTAATTTTTATTATTTAAAAAATAATTTTAATATAAAATTTTTTTATATAAAAAATATTTTTATTTTTAAATTATTTTTAATATATTATTTTTTAAAAAATGATATCATAATATTAAAATTAAAAAAATAATTATTTAGACATATAACCAAAATTATATATGTATTGATTACATTGCGATTACAAAATTCCTCAGCCATTTGAATTATTAATACACATTTCAGTTAGAAGTGGGGCAAGTAACCTAAACCCATCAATTATTTCCCTATTTTCCTTTTCAAAGGAAAAAAAAAAAAAAAAGGGTTAGATGCATCTTTCTTTTTTGGGTATCCTTACAAACGTATCCTATAATAAATGTAAATGGCGAACCATCCAAATATTAGGGCCTCATTATAATTTATTCTTCTTCATGTTTCAAGTCTGATTTGTTTCCATGATGGTAGCATACGCTAAATTTTCAGGTGATTCAAAGTTAAATCTCCTTCCAAAAACATTGTAACGATAATAGCAATGAAACTAATTAATATGGATGATTACTGGCAGCCGTTGAAATTTGAAGTATGCTAATTTGACCAAAGAAGGCAAATACTGTGATGAGGTATTTCTTACCAGGGTGGTTAGTATAAGCAAATTTTGTTTTGCTTCTACTTGTTTTCTAGAAAAAGGAACAGCCTACAAAGTTTTATTTTCGTGTTTTTTATGCCACAAGGCACGAAGTTGTGCAATTTGTCGAGCATATAATATCTCTTTATATGCGAGGAAAACAATGCGTGGAATGCATTAACCAATTTAATTAATACCTTATAAAATTAATGTTGGACTTGTCAAGTTGCTATCACCATCCTTGTCAAATAATAGCGTAGTAGCACCATGTCAATCTATTGACATTTGGTCCCAAAATTGCAAGCCAAATCAGAAAATTTTTTATTTTTTATTTTTTATCCTCTGCATTATAAGAATCATTTTCTTAATTAATGTTGTGTTCCTGAGTTGGACCTTTGAATATTTCCAAAGTTTTGTTTTACCAAATTGTAGATCTGAGATGGATTATGAAGTAACGTTGTTATTTGGTTTGCATTTTCAAGCCTTTTTTTACTATTTTGGTATAGGAGGATAAACTAAAAGGAACCCAAATCACAAAAACAAATCTTATTTCAATTACGCATCAGAATCACTCAAATTATTACAAAATACGTGATATGAAAACATTGCAAACTGTTCCTTCTTTTCCAGTAAAAGGATTCATGGAGCCATAGATGTCAAACCATATTCTAGGTCAAACCCACCACGAAGGTGATACCTATGTACTCGCTGCAAAACCCAAACGCTGAGCACACATTCTAGAGTAAACAAGGCAAAACCGATGAAGTACAAGATCCCAATCAAATTATGACGAAATGAAACCTCGAACGCACTCAGAATGCCGGTGAGAGAACAATCTACAAAAGGATTAACAGCAGCAAAGATGCAGAAAATGAGGTGTAATAAGTAGGAGAGGATAAAAAGATTAAGCATTGAAGCATTTTCTTCTGTAATGCAACGGCTAAGCGTACGATGCCAAGATGCATACGCTACTGGAACCCCAAGCACCAAGTAGGCAATGGCGAGGTAGAGTATCTTTATGTCTTCGCCGCCTTGAATCCATAAGGTAGCAACAGCAAAAAGATTCCATGCAAGACACAAAATGAGTCCTAAAAATGTTGCATATGCAACGTTCTGCAACTGTTGCAGATGACTCGGTGTTTAATGTTGGTTAAAGGGAATTCCAAAGGGGATAACTTTATTGGAGGGAATACTGTAGCAACTGCCAGCCATGATGGAGAATGAGAATGAGCAATTTTGAATAAAATACAGAAAATGGCAAAAGCTTTATACAGGGGAAAGAAACGTTGGAATGGAGAGGAAAATTCAAGAAAGCATATACAATACAGGAGCTGCAAGAGGCGGAGTTGGACTTAGTATCGCACGTTTTATAAAAGTAAAAAATACAAGAGGAAACGTAGAGGAAGAAGAGAGTACGAGAAAAGAATTTAATTTTTGACTGTGAAATCTTAGACTGATTTTCAAAAGCTTTATATATATATATCCCTTTTCATGTACAGTATGTAACCAACAAAAAAAAAAAAACATTTTGATATGTTAAAACTTGAAAGGATTTTTAATTTCTTCATCTGAATGTACATTTTCAGGATTATCTTTTCAAAATTATAATAACAATAGTAATAATAAAAAGTGCTGTGCCCAATTTGACTCGACATTGCAACAATAATTGGAACTGGTTGCAAATATGGATCTCAATTATGCGCATGCTGTTGACTCTTTCTTACATTTGAAATGTGCAGATTGATTTTTTTGTTTTTTTACTTTCTTAAGTATGTTTGGTCACCTAGAAAATCTGCAAAAATAAGAAAGAAAAAGAAAATCGAGGAAATAGAAAGATGAATAGGAAAGGCTCAAAAATAATAGGTCTTATTTTGATAAATGTATTATTGTTATAGGTCCCACATTTGCATCATCAGCAAATTCCCGATAATTTTTACATTATTTTAAAAATTATATTTAATATTTTAACAACTCATAATATATTTGTCATTTATACCTTTAATCATATTTAATAAAAAAATAAACACATTTTGTTAATTTAATAATTAATAAAGATAAATTAAAAATTTTAATTATAATTAATAAAAAGAGTTTGTATTTTAAGACATTTACATGGCACTTTTATTATTGTATAGTAAATAACATTTTAAAAGTATAAATTTTTGTCATGTAAGGATATATTTGCGTCAGATAACCGATAATTAATGGCATTAAAGTATTTGCGCCAAATTTGTCAATAACGCCAACCATGGAGTACTTCCCTATCACCCCCCCCCCCCAAAAAAAAAAAAATAAAGTAACTTTTTTGTTTTTGGTCCAATCAAATGCATAGCGTTCGAACACCTTTAGTTACATTGCAAATTTTACAGGCTTGAGAAAGGAGAAAAATTAGCTAGAACTAGATGCCCTAAACAAAATCTGAATCGCAAGGGCAAAACTATTGATGTCCAAATAATGAAATAATTATGATCATCAGATAAATCTAATATAACTAAATTACAGGTATAGATGCGACTGTGTATGAGTTTGAACGAAACTGAACTAACTGATGTATATCCAAGCAGCTTGGTTTAACTTGAGCTTAAAACTTAGTGGTGGCTGCGTCTACGTTTTCTATATTTTTCGTTTCCTTTAAAGGGATCAACCCAGAGCTCATCCTCTTTTACCGCTTGATTCCAGCGCTCCTTAAAGATTTGAAGTTCCCATGTCGATTGTCTTCTAATCTGTTCAATCCAATTTAAGAACCAATTAAACAAATGAATTAGAGGAAACGATAACATGGTTTCACAGAAACAATACATAAGTCTCTCACTATTTATATTTTCTTAATATAGTTCACTGAATATGTAAAACACAACATCATCTCAAATTACTGAGGGCATGATGCAGTTCAAGTTGAAACCCCAAAGGCCAACCAATTTCTATGATTTGTAACAGTGAATTGATCATTGAAACTGATATAACATCAGGATGCGAGATACCAATTACACTAGAACTAGGCTTCATATTAACATAGAGAGAAGTGCACATGTTATGCAAACATCACAGATTCCAGGAATCAGACTTGTGATAATATGGTACAAAAATATTATAAGCTCAACTTAAAGATAATGGTAGGCTAGAGGATCAGTAGTTTCACCTCCATTCGAGGATCCATGGGTGATGCACCATTTCTCTGAATACAAAGAGAAAACAGGTGAGAGAAGAAATTTGGTAAAACATTTAGAAGTTAGAACAACAATAGGTTTAAAACATTTTATGAATGGAAAAAAAAAAAACTGCTATAACTCAAGGAAAGTTTACCTTAGTCAACTCTTCACTGTTTGAAGTCTACGAAAAAGAGAAGAAAGACAAAAATCAATACACATATATGCGCGTGCACGTGCGCGCGCGCACACGCACGCACACACATACACACAGATATATATATATATATATATATATATATATATATATATATATATATAACACGACGATTAAATACAGTTATAGTTTTTTAAAAAATAGGTCGCATACTGGATGACCTTTTTTCCAGGATGTCCACCCCCACCGAGAGTTTGTATACCCTGATGAACGATGTACTCGCTATCAACGACTCCCACCTTCTTTGTGCGATCTCCCTGTATGACAACACATTTATCCAGACTTCATAGTTATCACCTTTTACATTAACAAGCATATATATAAAAAGAAAAAGAAGAGTGATGAGGAAAAGAAATTCATCAAGCATAGCAAACAAAGAATCGTGTAAAATAGATGTAATCATATTTTTTATGGTTTTATACTAATCATAAGACTAATCAAAATTATGCATGCAGTTGAGAAAACAATGCAGAGGTGACTAAACCTTCAATAAAAAATTACCAGGAATATCTTACCTGTGCACAATCCAAGTTTCATATCCATTCCCCATCCATGCACTAGATCATTCTGAACAAAAAAAGTAGTTCAAGCCTGAGCTTATCAACAATCAAACACGATCTCAAAAAAACAAAAAGGTCACTCGACATAACATGCTTGAAATATTCTGATAAGGTTCACCTTTTGACATAATGGTTAGATAATTTGCTTTACAATTATTTAACCCAACCACATCAATTACAACTAGAGTCAAATCTAAAATCTTGAGGTATTGTAGTATTGTGTAACTAAATTTAGATATTAGAAAAAAGACCTGATTAGATTTTTTTTTTTTAAAAAAAAAAAACTTACTTTAAATATAAAGAAAAATGTTGGCCTAAAGTTATGTAATTAACATTACCTGTATAAGATGCCATGCACAATACCATGCAGATCTTGAAAATACCGGAGCCATACCTTCCACAAATCTAAAGATGAAATGTAAAAAAATAAATTAGCATCCTCCTAGCACCAATATAAGAATAATATGTAACTATCTCTCAACATGAATAGAACTTAGACCTTATTGAACTCAAGACATAGAAAATAGTGAAAGGTGTTCAAATATTAGGCATGGAGTACTAGATTGATTACTCTTCAAAATTGTGTAGCAAGAAATCACACATTCAATCCTTAACATCAGTCAAGATTAGCTAGCAGCTTGATAGCACATGAAGATGGGAACGATTAGGTGAAACTAGGCTACCACCAACCAATAGAAATTATAATTCAAAAAAGGCTTATTCACAACCCCCCTGCCCCCGAATTTTTTGTTTTTTCACCATATTATCCAAACCTCACAAAATAGTAAATATCATTCAAAATAGGTCAAACCTCACCAATTTTCATAATTAAGTTCTCAAACTGGCCTCACATGATAGCATGGATACCACATAAAGATAGCATAGTTGATTCCACGGACGCCACATGGAGTCCATGTTACCATGTGGGGCCAATTTGAAAGCTTAGTTTTGATGTGATATTGACACAAGTTTACTAATTTTGGGTGATATCTGCTATTTATTTAAATTTTGGTAATATCGTGAAAACAAAGAAAAAGTTTGAATTTTTTTTGTTAGTAGGCCTTCAAAAAAAACTTTTAAGCAGAAAAGGGTTATTATTACCCAGAACCCAGTTGCACAGCTACAGATTTAGAAAACAAGGATGACAATCCAATAACTTACCCAGTGCATGGGGGCCCCTCACTGACATCAGAACACTTCGTACTGCCTCTGCTGTCATATACTCTTCTGCAAAAAGACATTTTCATGTGAATATTACAAGCATTAAAGCGCATATTTCAATGAACAGTCCAAAAACCACCCACTAACCTGTGAAACTTCTTCAACCTGGCCCGTATGGTAATTCTATGGTGTATGTCAGTTGAATTAGGATCTAAAGCTGGCTGAGATATCTCCAGTCCTTCTGATCTTACAATTGCTAAGTATCTATCAAAAAGTTGACCAATCAAAATCTTCGCCTAACCAGAACAAGAGGCTCATAAATCACATCTAGAAATCAAGTAAACTGATCAATGCATTGTAAATTGTGCTAGTGTTGACAACTTCAAGATCGTTTACTAAGCAAATTTCTTTAGCTAAAGAAAGTGCAATCAAATACTAAACAGCTCAAGAATCCTTCTCCTGCAAAGTTTTGACATTAAATGACATCGCATCCTTGATCACATAACTAATTGAGAAAACAAACCAGAAATTAGAAGATGTCCACAGAGGAAATGCTATTTCAGGCCAAACAAACTTCTAGATATATAAGAAATTTACTTTTACTATAACTTATCATTAACACCATTGCCATCAATACTCTAGATACAGAATATAGCATCATCTAGAATATGATTGACTCTAATCTTTTGGAGGAATAAGAGGATTCTAAGTCATCAATGCTGTTAGAAGTTAAAAGCCAACTATAAACCTACACAGTCAGTAACAGAACTCAAGAATAATGAACAATTCAGTCTGGACAGCCAACAACACAAATACATAGCAAAGAAGAACACCTAACAAGTAAATTAGCTTACCTTCGTGGATTAAAATTCTTTACCCCCAAGTCTTCATCCCATAAGAATATGTAATCATAGATAGAAACCACAGCTGGATGCAGAAAGCGTTTTGCAAACCACCTAAAAAGGGAACACAAAAAGATAAAAGCCACACAAAAATTGAAAATAATTAATACTGGGGCAATTATTTGCAATTTAAAAAGAAAATTTATAGAAATGAACCCAAAAATAAAGAGCGGATGTTAATAATGATTAAAGTCAGACTAATCCTTCATTAAGTCACCTAGGAGATCACACAGGTTCAATATGTTTCAAACAAAATGAGCAGAATCATTCCTCTATAAAGAAGGGGTGGGAAGCCTACAACCACCTTCAAGACAATCCAAATTCCTTCACCATAAAAAATTTATATTCCTAAAAGCTTTTATTTTTCTCTGCTCATCTAGTGAAAGAACAAATAAAAATTCAAAGCAAAGTTGAAAACCACCAAAGAAACTTTTTCGCTTGTATAACCTAATATCTTTTGGCCTAGACTAGAGATAACCATGAGCTTCTGCTTTTCTGCTAAGTAAAATTTACTATCAACAAAGCAATGGCATCAAATACATATTTCAACAACATTGGACACAATGTTGATCTTACCACTTTGTTTGGTTGAAAGCAACTATGTGTATGGCCTTGTTGCTCCATTCAAGATCCCACCAGCCATCCAAATTGCCATCATAATGGAACAGAATAACCGTAAAATTCACTGGAAGAAACTGAATTCAATGA
>CATIWR010064408.1:0-47186 GCA_949677035.1 Omphalea diandra | reverse complement strand
TTTTTTTTTAAATATAGATTATATAAATATATCTCTCTATATATATATATATATATATATATATATATATATATATATATATATATATATATATATATATATATATATATATTAGTTTTCAATGATTATGTTTTCATGGATAGTTAATATTTTTATAATTGAATAATAAATATTTATAACTTTAATGTAAGCATTTATAATACAATTTTCAATGATTATATGTTTATAGATGTTTAATATTTTTCTAATTAAATAATAAATGCTTTTATAGTTTCAGTGTGTATATATATATATATATATATATATATATATATATATATATATAAAATCAGATCTCTATGAAATATTTAATTTAAGAATCTCTATGAGATGGGGTCTAAGACCTGTTTGTTTTATCCATTGTTAGTTGCTGATATTATTTATTGATTACTGGTTGTTATTGTTAGTCGTTGATTGTTGATAATTAGTTGTTGATTGATATTAAGTGTAAGTTAAATATAACTATTAATATAGACATCAATTTTTAAAATTAAATAAAAATATTTAATATTTTTTATTTTTAACATGTAACCATTCATTAAATATTTTTAAAAAAATTTATAAAATAAAATTTAAATAATATTCATATTAAACATCTATCATTTAATATAATAGCAATTTCATTAAAAAAATTAAATAATATATTATGTATAAGTAATGGAAATAAAAAAAAATGAATTAATTAATAATTAATTAATTAATTATTATTAAATAAAGTAATATTAAAATAAAATTACTATATTAGAGTTAATATAAAAATTCAGAATATATTTATCTTTAATAAAAACTATTGATGAAAAATATATTTCACTCTCACCCCATGGAGAAAAATATAAGATTTCCCACTCCGTAGAAGCGAATTCTGGCATGAGGTTACCATTCCTAGTTGAAACAAGGAAGATAACTCCAAAAAACCCCCTTCTTGAAATTCTGGACGATTTCAAAATGATTTTTGTTGTGAGGAATGATCATAAGATAGTTAAGGGAATAGAGCTTTTGCAGAGAGTTCTCTATTGGAGTGAATGGCCTTTAAAATCAAAGTTGACAGAAAGTTTGCTGAGATTCTAATGGCAGCGCAGTACAAGTATCAGTTTCGTGAGATAAATGTTAGCCTACTTATTTAAGAGAAACATCCCGTCAGTCCATAAAAGCTTTACACTATGTTTAAAAAATTAAGAAAAATAATAATTTTTTTATAATAAAAAAAAATTATTTTTTCTTATGTAAAAAGTAAAATATGAAAAAAATCTTATTATTTCACATATTTTCTATTTTACTTTTTATAAAAAATGTATTATAAATAGATCATTGACACAACATAAACTTATAAAAAAATTTAATATTTCATATTTTATTTCCATGTTAAATTTTATTTTTTTTTCTTTTTTTCTCTCTTAACATGTGAAAGATTTTTCTCAATTATTTTACTTTCTTCCAAACATAAGGTTAGTTAGCAATTCATGATTTCATGTTTGTAACTCTTATTTCCAATGATGTCGAAAATCTTGTATTATGCATCTCGATTTTGTCTAATAATAATTTTTTTTTAAATCTCGATATTTTAAGTTCAAATTCTCTCTTTTTTTTTTGTTGTAACTAGTGACCAAAAATAAAAAGGAAAATCCTGAAAACGCTCCTCCCTCATGAGTTATACTGTTGCAGGCAAATTTTTATTCTCAATGGAAAGGCAAGCACCAAGGATGTTATCTTAACTATTCAGATTTAGATTTGGATACTCTTTTACTGAAGTTTTCCTTTATTTGATGGCCACTTGGATTTTTTTTTTTTGAATTTTGAGATTGTTGATCAAGTGAGATTGCTGTATATGTGAATCATGATTTTCTTTTTATTTGTCATTTATATGTACATTTGAATTTACTTTTTTTATTTAGATTGTTAAAGTTTAAGTAGATATTTGTATAAAATAAAATTTTAAAATAAAATTGGAGATACTATAACATTTTACATGAATTTAATAAAACATTAATAAAATAATTTTTGAGTATAACAGATCAAATGATATAAATATTAACTTAATGAGATAAATCAAAGAGATTTATAATAATTAATTTATATGATTAACTTTTTCAAAAGAATTTATATGATTAACGTAAATCATGTTAGAGTGTTGGATTAAATAGTAAATAATACGAAAAATATAGCAGTAAAAATTTTAATCATCCATTAATTTCTCTTTCCAATCTGAAAGTTGCTCCTATAATAATCCCCAAAAAAAAAAAGGAGTGTAGTCCCAATCCAATTAAAGAACACTATTTTTAGGGAAGCCCATGACAAGACCGAATGCCCCTACTGGCGCCCAACATTTAGTCAAGGTAATCTTTCAGTAGGCCCCGGTACATAGTCATTAATTTGTAATCGTCTGCTCCACGTCGTCGTATCATAAATGCCGACACTACAGCTTCGTTAACCATTGAAACGTGGCACTCTCTATCCCCAATATTTACCTGTCGGCATTTTTAACTAACCACGTATCGTACGCGCATCCCGTTCCAAACCGTTCGATCATCTGGACTCTGACAAGTAATTAAAACCAACGGGGCTGTCGACAGCACAGCGGGGACCGTACATCTTTTGAAGCCCATGCTTGTGCGACGCACGATGGGTGGCGCTATAAAGTGAAACTTGAGACATTGCTAAGTTTAGATATTATTGTTACGATTATTGCAGTGAGCTTTGGTCTGTGTTTGAGTGTAACCAATGGAAGAACAGGAAGCGAAGAAACTAGAAACCGAATCACCGGTGACTCCACCTCCGGCTCCGGCAGAAGCTAAAAATGTCGACGTGGTTGTTCCACCAGCTGAAGAAAAGCCTGATGATTCTAAAGCTCTTGCAGTGGTCGATAGTAAGCTTTCTTTCTACGTCTTAATTAGCCTTTTGATGTTTATGTTTATAATTCTTTCCTCTGCTTTTCCGAATTTTTGTTTTCAGTTTTCATCTTTGAACATGCAAATCAATGATACTTTGATCATGATTCTAACCGTTTTCTTTTCCATCGTGTTCTAAAAAATCCCGTGTAAATATGAAAAAAATATAGCATGAATTAATTACCAAGAGTCTTTTCTGATAAACTTTTTTTCACAGCAATCTAGTTTCTTATTGTTTCATGATGAGTTTCATATAGTTCAAAAGATATCAACCTTTTCCTTTGGTATTGTGATTTTTGTTTATGATTACTTTGTGGGTTGAATTAAATGAGCTGTGACTTTGGTATGGAACTGTGACAGCTAACTAATCTTCATTTTCCAGTATTTTGAAAGATTACCTTTCCTTTCTTTCAAAGATACTTCGCTGTGCAATTTCCTTTCATTTAAAGATCCTTAGCTATGCAATCTTCACTTTGAAGTTGAAGATATTACGTATATTATCAACTACATCAATGATGTGCTGAGAAGATAGTTTATACTTATTTTTTTTTCGTATGCGGATGAGAACGGTGTGTATATATAATAATTTTGAGCATAATTTGCAAGTGTGGTGTCCTGGTTTGTCCCTACTTAGAATAATGGCATCCAAAGTATTTTATATCTTAGTGGAAATTGTCGCTATTAAGCATAATGGCATCCAATGCAGGGTATATTGACCACCCTCTTATGTCATTCATTTCATAGTTGGTTTAAGCTTGATAAAGATACGCGATAATTTTGTTTTGTTTTTTTTTTTTGGGATCCAATAATTACATGTTTTTTTCTTTATTAATTGTTTTATTTAACTGAAGGAAAAGAATTAGCTCCTGAAAAAGCCTCCAGTGTATTAGAATCACCTAAAATTAACTGCACATATCTGTGCATAGAGAGGGATATTGTTTGATGCACCGGTTGGGGTGTTAAACCATACTCAAGGCTTTTTGTGATTCCACAATTGATTGCTAACCGACCCATATTTCTCTCTATATACGAAGGACATCATTTATATAAACCTATTAGCTGCTTTTAATTATATCCTGTATTTGACAGAGGTTCCAGAATCTGCCCCAAAGAAGATTTCTGGGGGATCAATTGATAGAGGTAAAACATACTTTTTTGCTCTTATTTTTAAAATTTATGTGGTGGTTATAAAGAATATAAATCAAGGAAACTACCTGAACACTTATTACATAAATATAAATAAAATGGTGGAGTTTAATATATTGACATCCCGTATAGAGCATGCTGAAGTTGTTTGTTAATGTTCCTTAAGGAATAACACATGCTCTCATGTTGTGCTTTCCAGATATTGCACTTGCAGAGATTGATAAGGAAAAGAGAAATTCCTTTATCAAGGCATGGGAAGAAAGCAAGAAAAGTAAAGCAGAAAATAAGTAAGGAATTCTCTTATTTTTCCTTCTTGAGGCCTAGAAGCCACTTTAAGAAGATTGCCTGCTAGTTATATTTATTAAAACCTTATGCATCATGCTGATACTGCTTCAACAGCGCTCAGAAAAAGAAGTCTGCCGTTGATGCTTGGGAGAACAGCAAGAAGGCAGCACTGGAAGCCAAGTTGAGATCAATCGAGGTAACTATAATGACTTTATCCTGCCCCTGCACTTTCATTGTATGCGTACTGTGGTCCTTAATAATTGATGGAGAAGCCAAACTTTTATATTAGGAAATTAAAAGAGATTTTATGCTATTGGTTATTCATTTTAGATTAAACTCTAATAAATTTGAGAATTGGCAGGAAAAATTGGAGAAGCAAAAGGCAGAATATGCAGAAAAAATGAAAAACAAAATAGCATTGATCCATAAACAGGCTGAAGAAAAGAAAGCAATAGTTGAAGCCCAACGAGGAGAGGAAATCCTAAAGGCGGAGGAAATGGCTGCAAAGTACCGGGCTACTGGCCACACTCCAAAGAAGACCTTTGGTTGCTTCTGAGGTTGCAGTAAATGCAATCACCCCTCTTCCTCTACATGTTTTTCTTTTTATCAACTATTGTTATTTATGTAACTCTCTGTTTCGTCTGTAAATTTTTCTTGTTTGTTTCTTTCTTTGGGGTTTTATATCTTTGTCCCTGGAACATAATCAAATTTCCATTATTCTCTGTGTGTGTGTTTGTATAGAAATACAATAATATTGTCTATGATAAAAGTGCTTAACATTATTTCATGAATTGTTGAAATTGCAAAACTTTGTGCAGCAAATTCAATTTTGTTGACTACTCAAATAAAAAACTTATGTGAGAAAAGCAACTAGATCTTGTGAAGCTAATGAGCCAGCGGTGATCAGCTTTCCCGTAATCAGGAGCTAAGAGAGAGAGAGAGAGAATTCTGTATCTCTAGTTCATCCAATCTCCAGCAGAGTTGTGTGAGGGAAAACCAGAGAGCACAACTACTGGTACTTAAAGAATACAGCTAGAAGATTTGCATTAAAACGACCATGCTAATATCTCTAACAGAACAGAGTAAACTGTTGGTGAAGGCGGATATCCTCAGTATGATCAACCTGGTGACCATGTAGCTGTAAGAATTTTTATGTAGGTAATATTGATTATTGATTTGTTTTAATTTTTATAAAATGAATTGAATAATATAATTTATTGATTAGTGAGTAAATCTAATTAAACTATAATCAAAAGAGTTATAAATTTATGACACTTTTAATGAACCAATATGAAAAATGGTTATGTAGAGGTCTAATTTAACATGAATTTCTGATAGATAGACTTATTAAATTCATTATAAATAGGCTAAGTCTTTTCGCTTGTCTGCTAACTTAATTCTATCTTTTACACCCATTTTTAGCCATTTTGAGAAAAGGTCAAAAAAAAGAAGACTTAACTTTCGTTTTCAATTTTTTTGATCTGTTTTTTGTGTTTAATTTTAGTGGTTGAAATTATGGCTCAAAAAAATTTTGTATTTAACGCGCAAATATGTACGAAATTCGTTTTCACTTAACTATTAATTGGTGTTCTAAATTTATGTATTAGATCATGAATAAATTTTTACATGTGGTATCAGAGTAATAAAATTATATATAGTTTAAAACTCTAAATATTTTATATTGATAATTAAATTATAAGTCATTTACTTATTTTATCCGAAGGGATTAAAAAAAAGTTGTCGCTTGGTGAAAAAAAAAGGACGCAAAGAGACATTAAAAAATGTGATCAACTGTGAAATTAGACATCTATTCATTAGATGGGTTGGCTCCTTACTGGTTCATTATGATCCACAGTCGATGAGTTATCTCTAGCTCTCTGTGAATGGCTGCAAGTGGGACCGATGACGCAAATGGGTCCTTGCGGGCTTATCCCCTTGAATGGGAAAGCATGGCCATGTTCATTAATGAGAAATCAATTTTATGTTTATGGTTATTTGAAAGCTGTGGAGGCTTTGAGAACTGGCTTAACTGAACAATCAATTTTTTTTAATATTTATCATGGTATTTTTTTATTTCAATAATTTTATATATATATATATATATATATATATATATATATATATATATATATATTAGGGTGATTTATATATAGTTAATTGTCAATTTATAATTTAGTGATATTAGATTTATAATAAAATAAATAAATAAATAAATAATAAATATTTAATTTGTATATATATGAGATAATAATTATATATTTAAAATTAAAATATATTGTGTTTGATACCTTATGTAGATTTGATGTATATATTTGCGTTTGGTATGTATTTTAATTGGACTTTTATTAGTCTCTAATTAAAAATAATTTTATGCGTTGATATGGTTGTTACCATCAAAATGAAACATTTATTGAAATTTGTAGAATTATTTTAAATTTTTTTTGAAGAGATAATTTCGAATTAATGCATATAATAACCTACCCAAAGAGGTTATTAGATGCATTGATTGTAGGAGTGAGTGTTAGAATGAAACTATTTGTGTGAAAAGTTGCATTAATCTAAAGAGTTTGACTGCCCAAACGAGATAAATTTCTCGAAAAACTGGTATAAGTTTGATTGTGTGTTTCATAACTAGAAACTCTATTGCATGTTCTACCCAAAGGGGAATATATAGTGATGCCAGAATTTTCTAGATTGTGTAAATTATAACTTTAATTTTGTACATAACTCAATTCTAATACATGCTTTTGTTTTGTTTCAAACAGTCTCTTTTAGTCTCAACAAAAGTACTGCAAATGTTGAACTCTTGATTAGCACAAACTTTAAGAGGTGAAAAGAGGACATTCAGTTCATTTTAAGAATGGGTGAGATAGATTATGTCTTTTATAAGTATGAGCCTACTAAACCCACCTATGAAAGCAATATCGAGGAAAAGGAATTATATGCTAAGTGAGAGAGATCTAATCGTCTTAGTCTTATGACCATAATGAAAACTATTCCTGAATACCTTAGGAGTAGTTTGTCCACTGATGTTATTGCCAAAGTTTTTCTCACTGCTGTAGAAGATAGGTACTTTGTATCTTATAAGATTGAGGCTGAGACCCTTATGAGTCTATTAAATACTATGAAATACAATCATAGTAGGAGTGTGAGGGATTACATTCTAAATATGATTCATCTTCAAACCAAACTTAAGAGTCTTAAACTTGAGATTTCTAATTAATTCTTAGTTCACCAAACCCTAAACATTTTGCATTATGAATTGAGTTAAATCAAGACTGCCTATAACACCAAAAGCACTACCTGGACCATTAATTACCTTATAACCAAATGTGATGCTGAGGAAAAGAAAATTAAGAAAAAGAAGGCTGAGGTTGTCATGCTAGTGGCACAACCTAAGGCTAATCCTAAAAAGGATAAGGATAAATCTAAACCTAATTTTTATGCTCCTAAGAAAAATCAAAATTTTAAATGGCATGGTAGAAGGCACACCAAGAAGTAGGTGATTCTGGAATTGTCCACAAGAGTAAGGTGAAATGTTTCTTTTGTCATAAAGAAGGTCATAAGAGAAAGGATTGTCATAATTTCACAGTTTGGCTAAAGAAGAAAGAAGAAGAAGAGATTCATAAGCAAACGGAAGCTAAGTGAAAGGGAGTCCAACCTTAGAGTTGAGAATAATTTAAAGATAGATGTAGAGAAAATTGGAGTAGTTAGGTTAACATTGGAGTCTAGATTTTCTCTCATTTTAGAGAACACCTTTTATGTTTCATCTTTTAAGAGAAACTTGGTTTCTGTTTCTATTTTAGATAAGATTCGATATCATTTTGCTATTGCTAATGGAAGAGCTAATATGTTTTTACACTCTAAATTGATTGGTGAATGTGTTTTGTTCTATAATTTATATAGATTGTGTTTGGATGATGCTAGTGATTGTGGACCTTCTTGTGAAACCAATGTTGTGACCAAACGATCCTTAATTAAAGAAAAATCCTTTTCATTGTGGCACAAAAGTTTAGGTCATATATCTAGAGAAAGAATTGAAAGACTAGTGAAAGATGACATTCTTCCTTCTCTTAATTTTTAGGATCTAAATATTTATGTGGACTATATAAGGGGTAAATTGACTAAGACTAAAAAGAAAGATACTAATTGAAGTTCATATCTTCTAGAGATTATTCACACTAACATTAGTGAACCTTATTCACCTACTATTTGTGGAAATAAATATTTTACTACCTTTATTGATGGCTTTTCCCATTATGGTTATTTATACTTGATAAATGAGAAATTCGATGCCCTTAAGATGTTCAAAATTTTCAAAACTAAGGTTGAGAAATGATTAAGAAAAGTCATTAAAATTGTGAGATCTGACTGTGAGGGTGAATAATATGGCAAATATGATGCGATTGGGCAACATATGGGATCGTTTGCTAAATATTTACAAGAGTGTGGAATAGTTGTTCGATATACAATGTTTGGTAGTCCTGAACAAAATAATATCACTGAAAGGCGTAATCGTACTTTGAAGGATATGATGAGGAGTATGATGAGTAGGTCTAACTTAAATTCTTATGAGGTGAGACTATTAAAACTGCCCTTTATATTTTAAACCGTGTCCCTAGTAAATCGATACCTAAAACACCTTTTGAGTTGTGGACTAGTATAAAATCTAGTTTGAACCATTTTTATGTTTGGAGTTGTCTTACTGAGGTTAGAACATATAATCCAAATAAGAAAAAAATTGACCCTAGAATTACTCGTTGTTACTTTATTGGGTACCCAACCTATTCTAAAGGATACAAGTTTTATTGTCCTACACGTGGCATAATGATTGTAGAGTCCATGACTGTGAAGTTTTTAGAGATGAATGTTGCTGATCTAGACATTTCTCAATCATTTTTGCATGATGTACAAAGTGAAAATGCAACCATTCGATTACCTTCATCTCATGAAAAGATTATAAGGGTTTCTATTCAAGTAGATGGTGATGGTGAGAGTGCAGTTGATCTTCCTCCTCCAATTGAAAATCCTTCAGAGCTTGTTATAGTTGAAGAATTACCTGTTAGAAGATCTATTAGGGCGAGAAGGTTAGCAATTTCATATGATTATGAGGTTTATCTTTGTGAAGGTGATTATCATGTAGGTCATGTTGTTGATCCTATATCTTATGATGAGGCTATTAATAGTGTTTGTTCTGATTTGTGGATGGATGCCATGAAAGATGAGATGACATTAATGAGTCATAACGGAGTTTGGGAACTGGTGGAACTTACTTCTAATCCTAAACCCATAGGTTATAAATGGGTATTCAAAACTAAGAAGGATTCTAAAGAAAGGTTGAAAAATTTAAAGTCAGATTGGTTGGTAAGGGATTTATACAACATGAGGGTATTGATTATAATGAGACTTTTTCCTCTGTTTCCTCTAAAGATTCCTTTAGAATAATTATGACCTTAGTTGCTCATTTTGATTTAGAGTTGTATCAAATGGTGTCAAGACAATATTCTTGAATAGTGATCTAGGTGAGGAAGTTTACATGATGCAACATAAGGGTTTTCAGAAAAGTGGTAAAGAACACTTGGTTTATAAGTTGAATAAATCTATATGTGGTCTCAAACAAGTTTCTTGTCAATGGTATCTAAAATTTGATGAAATAGTCACTTCATTTGATTTCATACAGAGCAAGATAGATCAATGAATTTACCATAAGATCAGTGAAAGTAAATTTATATTTTTTATTCTCTATGTTGATGATATTTTGTTGGCTAGTAATGACTTGTGAACGATTTGTGAGACTAAGCAGTTACACTCAAGGACTTTTAATATGAAAGATCTTGGAGAGGCATCTTTTGTCTTGGGTATTGAGATTAGCTGTGATCGGTCTCATCATTTATTGGGTCTTTCTTAAGGGGTTTATATTGATCGTGTGCTCAGTAGATTTAATATATAATTTTGCAAAGGTAGTGATACTCTTGTTGTGAAAGGAGATAAATTTAGTAAGGAGTAATACCCTAAAAGTGATATAGAGAAATAAACCAAGAATAATATTCCTTATGTTAGTGTTGTTGGCAACTCGATGTATGCCTAAGTATATATAAGACCAGATATTACATACATTGTTAATGTTCTTGGTAGATATCTTTCTAATCCTGGGTGGTATCATTGGACAACTGCTAAGAAAGTAATGAGATACTTGCAAAAGACAAAAGATTATATGTTGGTTTATAGGCGGGTGAATGATCTTGAAGTAGTGGGTATTCAGATTTTGATTTTGCAGGCTATCAAGATAATATGAAGTCCACTTCGGGTTATATTTTTATACTTGTTGGTGGTGCTGTTTCGTGGAAGAGTGTTAAACAAACACTTATAGCTTCTTTTACTCTACAAGCTGAGTTTGTTACTTGTATAATGCTAGCACACAAGCTATGTGGTTGAAGAATTTTATTTTTGGGTTGCTTGTGGTCGATTCTATTGCTAGGCCATTTCAATTTTATTATGATAATATGTTGTTGTGTTCTTTTCTAAGAACAATAAGAGTTCAAGTGGTTTTAAGCATATGAAGATTAAATATTTTATAGTCAGAGATTTAGTGAAGAAATGAGACTTTGAGATTAAGTACATTAGTACTGATTTGATGTTAGTTGATCTTCTAACAAAAGGATTTAGATCCATAATTTTCAAAAAACATATTAGTGATATGGGTGTTATAGAGTCTTTTTATGTGTTTGGATAATGAGAGTTTTGTGCTTGTAATTGAATTTCTAAGTTAAATAATTTCGCTACATTGCTTATTCACACATATGTGTTTGTATGAGTTAAGTATTTTGTGGTTGTTTGTTATGCATATGTGCACATTCAATATATATATATATATATATATAAATAAATAACATGCTATGAGTTATGTGTGATGTGCTTAAAATTAGTGTAGTTATCTTAAACTATATTAATTAGTTTCCAATTGTGTTTCTGAAAACCAAGACTAAGATATGTATTATGTGTATTTTCAAAGTGGAAACAAAAGCCTTATTGCGAAATCTTATGAGTTTCTCTTGCTCGTTTGAGCATATGCGAAAGAAAAATATTTGAGGGACTGACAAATAAAATAGTGTATTGATCACATGTGAGTGCTATTTTTTGCTACATTGTCATATCAGAATCCAGGTTGATTAAGTTGTTGTTGGACTAGGATGGTTAATCTTAAGTCTAGAACCTCTTTTGATCTTGACAAAGGAGATTGATCATTACTAATGTTTTTATTAAGTGTTGATCTTGCAAAAAAATAAGTCTCTCAAGTTAAGTTGAAAGAAAATCTCTCTAACTCCAAAGTGACTCGCGACCACAATCAAGGATTCGCGACCTCGACTCTTGAGAAGACTTGCCAAAAATTAGACAGGCTAAATCGCGGAGTCATTCTCTGCTGCGAATAAGCAAAATGAAGCAAACCAAAAATGACAGATGAATTCATGGTCTGTGTCTGATCAGAGTCGCGACCGCGAATTACATAAAGCTTCAAAAGGGAAAGAAGTCCACAATCAGAGCTTGACAAGTGTTCTAGGAAGCCGTTGAAAGTCAAAAATCACGAAGGCTACACGTTGGTAGCAACCGCGATTTGAGAAGTGAAAGTTGCACAATTTGGCAAGCTGTTTCGCGGTCAGGATCGCAATATGTACAATAAAAATCGCTATTGCGACATATGCAGGCTAAAGAAACATAATGACTATATTTTCCTGAAGCACTAATGAAAAGCTGCCACGTGAACTAGCCGTTAGGCACAAAGTCGCAACTTTTGACTTTTGTAAGGAAAATGTGAACTAGCTATTAGACACAAAGCCACAACTTTTGACTTTCGTAAGGAAAATTAAAAATTACCAATGGGAAGCTGACACATGGACTAGCCGTTGGACTAGCCATTAAATTAGTCATTATACTAGTCGTTAAACTAGCCGTTGGACTAGCCGTTAGTCTCTTTGGTGGATTTTAGGTATAAATACTCCACCAAACATTAATAAATGACAAGGGTTAAGAAATTCATTATCAAGAGAAAAAGCTATCAATCTTTGCTGCTCATTTCTTTCAATTTTCTTTATAAGATTGTTAATTATTGGGTGTGAGCATTAAACACCATATTATAAGGTTGTTATGTGAGTCTGTAAAACACATCGAGATAGATTTTAGTGTGAGCCTTGAAAACACTTGTGATAGGTTTTAGTGTGAGCCTTGAAAACACTTGTAAAAGGTTTTTGTGTGAACACAAGTTGTAAGGTTTAGTGTGAGCCTAAACACTAAGCTAAGTGTGAGCTTCTAAAACACTAATGATTGAGTGAAATACCCAATTGGCTAATTAAGGAGTGGACATGGGGTTGGTTAATACAAAAACCACTATAAATCGTTTGTCTCAATCTTCTCATCTGTGAGCTTCTAAAACACTAGTGATTGAGTGAAATACCCAATTGGCTAATTAAGGAGTGGACATGGGGTTGGTTAATACAGAAACCACTATAAATCATTTGTCTCAATCTTCTCATTTTTCCTCCTCACTTCTTTGTTTTTAGAAATTTTCATACACCAATTCAACCCCCCTTCTTGGTGCCAAGGGCCAATAAGTGGTATCAGAGCAAGGTTTTCACATAACAAACCTTCATGGGGTGAAACAAGATCATGACACAAAAAGCAATCCACTCACACCTAAGGCCACAACCGGCTATACTCATTGGAAGTATAAGATGAAGATCTATCTTGACATAGATGTGGTGGACCTTTGGGATGTGGTCATTAAGGAATGGAAGCCACCCACCAGGGTTGTGGATGGTAATGAAGAATTAATCCTAAGGGATGAATGGGTTGAAGCACACCAGAAATCAAATGGCAAAACAAGAGAACAATGAGTATTCTTCTAAGCTCACTCTCTAGAGAAGAGATTGGAAGAGTGCAACACTGTCAAACAGCTAATGCCATTTGGAAGACTCTAGAGAACTATTATGAAGCCATAACTCTAGTCAAGTCAAGCCGTTTGGAAATGTATGTCATCGAATGGGAACTCTTCATGATGAAAGACAATGAGAGCATCACAGAAATGACAAATAGATTCTTGTCCATTGTCACCAACATGAAGAAATTTAGAAGAAATCTTACTATCTATAAGGTAAACACAAAAATTCTTAAAACACTACCTCTAGATAAATTTGGTGCTAGAGTTTGCAGCATACAATAGTCAAATCCAAAAATTGGAAAGGTTCCAACCGATGTGTTGATAGGAAAACTCTTAACTCATGAGTTGGCCTTGCAAAAAGATGAATAAATGAAGAAACTAAGAAGCCAAGGAGACAAATAGGAGAAAGAAAGAAAAACAATGGCTCTTAAAGCTTCAATAAAAGAGAAAGAGGTAGAAATCACCTCAAGCAATGAAGAAAGTGACAAGGAAGAGGAGGAGCTAGAAATGCTCGCAAGGAAGACAAAAGAGTTGATCCAGAGAAGAAAGGAAAGAAAAGGTTTCAAGAAGACAGCTCCTAATCCAAGAGAGAAATCCAACGAAGTCACTTATTATGAATGTGGCAAGCAAGGCCACATCAAGTATGAATGTCCCAAATTAAAGAAGAAGAAGAGATGGGACAAGGAGAAGAAGAAAAGTTTTTCAACAACTTGGGATGATAGCTCAAGTGAAGAAGAGAAAAAAGGAGAGGTTGCCAACATATACTTCATGACACAAGAAGACCTTTCAAATGAGGTAAGTACTTCTTCTTATTCTAATTCTGATTTTAAATTTGATGAGATAGATGAAGAGCTTCTAGAGGCTCTAACCATAAGATGTGAGAAGTACAAGTTAGAAGTAAAAACTTATAAGAAAAATTGCTTGAAACTAGAAAATGAGTACAAGACTCTAAATGAGCTCATAAATGAGTTGAGGACTTCTAATGAAGAACTCAAAAAATCTATAGAAAAACTATCTACATCTTCTTCTTCATTGGTCTCACTTAGAAAGGAGAATGACTCTCTAAAAGGAAAAGTGATTGAGCTTAGAAGCTCAATCTCTAAATTCCATAAAGGAAAAAAGGCCTTAGACACCTTAATTGTGTCATAAAGACCACCTCTAGTTAGGCATGGTCTAGGCTTTAATGAAGCCCCCTCATCTTCTATAACTACTTTTGTGAAATCATCTGCACCTCAAACCTCTAGCATTGAGGTAATTGGGAAGCAAAGTGCTCTTAGTGCTAAGTCTTCTCAACTTAAAGATAAAGAAAAGGCTATCCCAAGCTCAAAAGCTAAGGTTCAAAGAGCCAATTATGCGTACATGTATAATAAATCTCATGTTAATAGATTTACTACTCCCACTTCTTGCACATGCTCATGCCCACACTCACATATGCTAGGTATGAGAAAACCTCCTACTCATACCAAATTAGTCCATAAGAGAAAGACTAACAAGTCTAAACTCCAATGCCACTATTGTATGAAATTTGGGCATATCAACATTCATTGTTACATTAGAAAGACACACCTTAAGTTAAAGGATCTTTCAAACTCTAACCCCCAACGACCCAAGTATGCTTGGGTACCAAAGAAAAGGTAATTGACTTCTGTTTTGTAGGAAAATGTAACTAGTACCAAAACAAGTAATTGACATGTGGATAGTGGATGTTCAAAGCATATGACTGGAAATAAAAGGCTATTCACATCACTAAAATAGAAAGAAGGTGGAGATGTCACATTTGGTAACAATGCCAAAGGTAAGGTTATTGGCATTGGAACCATAGGTAAACATGGTTATTCTTTAATTGATAATGTGTTATTGGTTAATGGCTTGCAACATAACTTGTTGAGTGTAAGTCAATTGTGTGACAAAGGTAACAAAGTCACTTTTGATCCAAGAGAATGTCGAGTCACCACTTTACTGGATGATATGGTTATTTTCAAGGGTGAAAGGAAAGGTAATACCTACTCAATTGACTTAGACAATTTGGCTAACCAATATTTCAAGTGTCTTATGACTATAAGCAATGAAGCTTGCTTGTGGCATAAAAGGCTTGGATATGCAAGCATGAAACTTCTTCAAAGTCTCTCTAAAGGGGAACTAGTGGAAGGACTTCCTAAGCTAAACTTCTCTAAAAACAAGACATGTGGTCCTTGCCAAATGGGGAAGCAACATCATGCCTCACATAAAGCCAAAAATATTGTAAGTTCATCTAGACCTTTTCAACTTATTCATATGGACTTAATAGGACCTACTACAAGTGCTAGCCTAGGTGAAAAATACTATGCACTAGTCCTAGTTGATGATTACTCTAGGTTTACATGGGTATCCTTTTTAGCTCATAAGGATGATTCATTTGATGCTTTTAAAAGTTTTGCAAAAAGGGGTTCAAAATGAAAAAGGTTACTTCATTTTTTCTATTAGAAGTGACCATAGAAAAGAATTTCAAAATGAATTTTTTGAAAATTATTGTTTAGAGAATGGAGTTTTTCACAATTTTTCAACTCCTAGAACACCACAATAAAATGGTGTTGTAGAGAGAAAAAATAGGACTTTGGTAGAGATGGCTAGGATAATGCTCAATGAGTATTCATTACCTAATTACTTTTAGGCCGAAGCCACAATACCTCATGTTATATTGCAAATAGAGTTTTCAAAAGACCCATTCTCAATAAAACATCTTATGAGCTATGAAATGGTAGAAAACCCAAGATATCATACCTTAGAGTATTTGGATGTAAGTGTTGTATTTTGAACACCAAGGATAATCTTGAAAAATTTGATTCAAAAACCAACGAAGGAATCTTCTTGGGTTATTCCACTAGTAGCAAAGCTTATAGGGTTTTTAATAAGAGTATTATGGTAGTTGAAGAGTCTATGAATGTTGTTTTTGATTAATCTAGTAAGCTTAATCTTGGGAAAGGTACTTTTGTTGATGATCTTATAGGTAAACTTAAAAAGATGGGCTTGGAAGATCCTATAAGAAAAGATGAAGATGACTCTTCAAAAGTAGATGAAGATCAACAACATCAACAAGAAGAAGAACCAAGACAAGAACTACCCAAAGATTGGAGATTCTCTAAGTATCATCCCAAAGACTTGATCATTGGTGATACTTCAAAGGGTGTAAGTACTAGATCTCAATTTCATCATTTAGATAATAATCTTGCTTTTGTTTCTCAAATTGAGCCAAAATTAATTGGTAAGGCTTTTGATGATGAGAATTGGGTACTTGCTATGCAATAAGAACTCAACCAATTTGAGAAAAACAAAGTATGAGAACTTGTCCCTAGGCCTAAGGAACACCCAATTATAGGTTGTAAGTGGGTGTTTAGGAACAAGTTAGATGAGTTAGGAGCCATCACAAGAAACAAGGCTAGATTGGTTGCCAAAGGGTACAACCAAGAAGAAAACATTGACTATGATGAAACTTTTGCTCTCATAGCAGGGTTAGAGGCCATTAGGATTCTTTTAGCATTTACATGTCATATGAATTTTAAGCTTTTTCAAATGGATGCAAAGAGTGGTTTCTTAAATGGTATCATTGAGGAGGAAGTTTATGTTGAACAACCTCCCGATTTTGAGTCACATTGTTTTCCTAACCATGTTTTCAAACTAAATAAAACCTTGTATGGTTTAAAACAAGCTTCAAGAGCTTGGTATGAAAGGCTTAGTTTATTTCTCTTGCAAAATGATTTTGAGAAATGGAAGGTTGACACCACACTATTTGTGAAGAAGCACAAACATGACACTTTAATTGTCCAAATCTATGTTGATGATATTATCTTTGGTGCTACTAATGAATCTCTTTGTGAGAAATTTGTTAAGTGTATGACTAGGAAATTCAAAATGAGCATGATGGGAAAGTTCAAATTCTTTCTTGGTCTACAAATCAAGCAATCCAAAGAAGGGATCTTCATCAACCAAGCTAAATACACAAGGGAAATGCTCAAGAAGTTTGGCATGGAAGGATGCAAGAAAGCTAGAACACCAATGAGTAGTACCATTAAACTTGACAAGGACGAATAGGGTAAGACGATAGATGAAAAGAGATATCGAGGTATGATCGAAACTCTACTCTATCTTACTACTTCTAGGCCAGATATAATATTTAGTGTTTGCATGTGTGCTCGGTTTCAATCCTCTCCTAGGGAATCTCACTTGAATGCTATGAAGAGAATTTTTAAATACTTGCATGGCACAATTCACTTAGGACTATGGTATCCTAGGAACACATCTTTTAGCCTAGTAGGGTATTCAGATGTGGATTACGCAGGTAGTCTTTTAGATAGAAAAAGCACTTTCGGGACTTACCAATTTATAGGAGAATGTCTAGTCTCTTGGTTTAGTAAGAAGCAAGTATCGATTGTCTTGTCTATTATGGAAGCCGAGTATGTGGCTACCGGTTGTTGTTGCACCCAAGTTCTCTGGATGAAACAATAATTGAAGGACTTTGGCAAAGCTATAGATCACATTCCTATCAAATGTGATAATACAAGTGTTATTAATCTCTTTAGGAACCCCATCCAACACTCTAAGAGTAAGCATATTGATATTAGGCATCACTTTCTTAGAGATCATGTCCAAAAAGGAGATGTTATGTTAGAATTCATTAACACAAATCATCAACTTGTGGACATTTTCACTAAACCTCTCAATGAAGAAAGGCTAAACATCATTAAGAGAGAATTAGGGATGTTTGATGGAAATTCCCCAAAGTGAAAATCTTGATCTTAGAAATATTTGCTTTGATTAATGATATTTGTTTTTGTATGAATGAATAATTATTATATGGTTGAGTTAAGATGTCTTAATTTTGGATGGAAATTGTGAACTTGTATGACAAATTGCACAAATTAAGCATCAATACATTAAAGTGGATCACAAATCTTTGAAATTTTATCCTTATCCTCACTGACTTATAATTTGTGGTCGTTATTCCTTGTTCACGGTTGCGAATTAGAAGTCAAACTCACCCGGCTGACAAACGTCAATTAGCAGTTGCGAAATTTAATCTCCACCTAGAATTTTGTTAGATTTTCAAAATTTTGACCGTTGGAGCGCGTATTCCTAAGGAAAATTTGTCCGTTACTTATATTTTCTGGAATTCACAATCACGACTATGAAATCGCGAACGCAAATTAGAATAACCGACTTACATTTATGAGATTTAATTGTCAACTGTTTCCAACCCTCTATTAAATCAATTTCTAGCCATTTATAGTCATTGGATGCCTCTTCAAAGGCTATATATACTCCTTCAAACAGTGTTTTCTTCACAACTCAAACATCCATCTATCAAAATTCTCTCAATTTCTCAAAATTCTCTCAACCTCTCCATTGGCTCTCAAGAAATCACCTAGAGGCTGAGAGAGGTCTCCAAGAGCAAGTGGAAGACTCTTCTGGAGATGACAGTGAATCTTCAACTTTTTAGACATTAGGGTTTCCTTTGAACTTTGTTTTTCTTTTCTCTTTCAAAACAAAAAATGTGATCCCACATGTTTTATCTGTTTCTTTTTCAAAGCATTTGTCTTGAGCATTTATTTGTTTAATCTTTATTATTTGCTCCTTTAATACTTATGCTTGTTTATATTTCCTTTTATGTTATCCAACCTTTTCGATTTTGCCAAAGGGGGAGAGATCGAGAGATACAGAGGAAGAAAGATAATGGGCGAGAGATAAGTAAAAAAGGGGAGAGATCAGTGAAATTTTTCCTAAGATGCATAAGTTAAGGGGGAGCAACATAGAGTATCTTAGAGGAACTTAAGTCAATTTGACACTTAGGATTTTTGGAACTTAGAAAATTTTTATCTTTTTCTAAAAATGATCATTAAAATCCTATAAGTAGTATTCAATTTTAATGTTTTGTATTTATTCTTCATTTTGGATCAATCTAGCTTGTCAAAATCAAAAATAGGGAGATTGTTGGACTAGGATGGTTAATCCTAAGTCTAGAACCTCTTTTGATCTTGACAAAGAAGATTAATCATTACTAATGTTTTTATTAAGTATTGATCTTGCAGAAAAATGAGTCTCTCAAGTTAAGTTGAAAGAAAATCTCTCTAACTCCAAAGTGACTTGCGACTGCAACTTTTGAAAAATTTGCCAAAAATCAGATAGGCTAAATCGCGAAGTTATTGTCAATCGCGAACAAGCAAAATGAAGCAAACCAAAAATGACAGATGAATTCGCGGTCTGTGTCGTGTCAGAGTAGCGACCGCGAATTACAAAAAGCTTCAAAATGGAAAGAAGTCCACAATCAAAACTTGACAAGTGTCCTAGAAAGCTGTTGGAAGTCAAAAATAACGAAGGCTACACTTTGGCAGCATCTGTGATTTGAGAAGTGAAAGTTGCACAATTTGGCAGGCTGTTTCACAGTCAGGATCGCGGTCTGTACAATGAAAATCGCGACCGCGACTTATGCTGGCTGAAGAAACACAATGACTATATTTTTCTGAAGCACTAATGAAAAACTGCCACGTGAACTAGCCGTTAGACACAAAGCCGCAACTTTTGACTTTCGTAAGGAAAATGTGAACTAATAGTCACACTAGCCGTTAGACACAAACCCGCAACTTTTGACTTTCGTAAGGAAAATTGGAAATCACCAATAGGAAGCTGACACATGGACTAGCCAGTCGTTATAATAGCCGTTGGACTAGCCGTTAAACTAGCCATTAGTCTCTTTGGTGGATTTTGGGTATAAATACTCTATCAAACAATAATAAATGACAAGGGTTAAGAAATTCATTATCAAGAGAAAAAACTTTCAATCTTTGCTACTCATTTTTTTCAATTTTCTTTATAAGATTGTTAATTGTTCGGTGTGAGCATTAAACACTATATTGTAAGGTTGTTGTGTGAGTCTGTGAAACACATCGAGATAGGTTTTAGTGTGAGCCTTGAAAACACTTGTGATAGGTTTTAGTGTAAATCTTGAAAATACTTGTAAAAGGTTTTTGTGTGAGCTTGTAAAACACATGTTGTAAGGTTTGGTGTGAGCCTAAACACTAAGTTGAGTGCGAGCTTCTAAAACACTAGTGATTAAGTGAAATACTCAATTGGTGAATTAAGGAATAAACATATGGTTGGTTAATACCCAAACCACTATAAATTGCTTGTCTCAATCTTCTCATTTTTTCTTCTCACTTCTTTTTTTTTGGACATTTTCATACACCAATTCAACTCTCTTTCTTGGTGCCAAGGGCCAACAGTTGTCAATATTTATGACTATGAATTAGTATTATGTCAATAAATGGTATAATTACTGTCATGATTCAATATTGATAATTTAATGTGAATAATATTATGTTTAAGGTATCATTTAATCAATAAATTATATGTTTTCTAAAATTTTATGGTCACATCTGAGTTTAAAATATTCAGTCTGAAAGTCATTTTCAAAAATATATTTTTTCATAAAATATAAAAATGTTATAATTAATATTACTTAAATGAGAGAATGTTAGAATTTTTATATGTTAATATTAATTATTGTTTTGTTTTTTAATTTTTTATAAAACGGACTGAATATTATAGTTTATTGATTAGTGAGTAAGCTCAATTAAATTATAATTAAATAAGTTATAGATTTATGACACTTTTAGTGGACCGATATAAAAGACGATCATGTGTAGTCTTAATTTAAACCTATAATAAGTAAACATGTTAAATTTATTATAAATAAACTAAATATTCTTTCGTACCTTATAACTTTAACCCTAGCAGCTACATTCATTTGTAGTCGTTTTGAGAAAGTGAATGAGAGAAAAAGTTAACTCTCATTTTTAATTCTTCTTATTTGTTTCTTTGTGTTTAATTTTAATGGTTGAAATTTCTGCTCAAAACAATTTTGAAAATTTTGAATCTAATACGCAATACGAAATTCTTTTCATTTTAACTATTAATTGATATTCTAAATTCATATGCTAAATCCTTAATAAATTCTTACAATAGTGTCATAAAAAGGATACAATATTAATTAGCACGAGCACATTTTGAAAATCTAAATCTGAAAGAGATTTAAGTCGAAAAAAAAAAAATTTTGTATACATAATTAGTAGGCTCAATAAATAAATCTAGGAATTGTTGACACAACCATATCTCTCTGACTCTACTCAGCCCAAAAATCAAGTCAAAATAATTAACCACTTAGCTTCATAAGCTTTTTTTGATTCTACATTAGCTTCAAAGCTTTTAGTACTCAAACAAAGAGTAGCTCGAAATTCAGACTACACAGAAGGCAAAGCTCTCATTAGTGCATCTCCGAATAAGTGGCATAGTTATCAATGTTTTCTTCCAAGAAGCTCATGTCATTGTTAATGGGAAAATCCAAGAGAAGTTGCAGTGTTGAGTCTGATGAATCCTCCAACTCGATAGAGCTTGATGAATCCCACCCAGCATTCACATCTTCAGCATAAGATTTGCAGCTCTTGCACTCCACATCTTCGTTGTGATTGCTTGCTGTGGTTGAGTAACCAACTAAGTTGGGGCTAATATCAGCAGTGACAGCTGAAACTGATCTACATTTGGTGGATGAAGATGCCTGTGAAGCTGAAACAGGGCTTTGGCAAGTAGTTTTCTCTCCGCGATGAAATTTTCGAAATGATTCTCCAACTTCAGAATTCCACATTCGTAGAAAATAATCACTATCAGTTCTTCCTGAACTTGGTGGATTGAAGAGCGAGGATTCCCTCGAGAGCCTCGCCTCTGCTTCCAGCCTAGCACTCTCCCATTGTGCCATATGGCGAGTAGCAGGTGAGGCCGGAGCTTTTATGGCAGGTCCACAAGAGGTAAAGGGTTCGTGAGTCTGGGGATCAAGACCCATGCATAGGAGGCGTTTCTTCAGGTGGGTATTCCACAAATTCTTTATCTCATTATCTGTTCTGCCTGGTAGTTGAGAGGCAATAGCAGCCCACCTGAATAATATGGAAATATCACTCTTAAGACAACTAAAAATCCATATCTTGTCAAAAGAATGATTGTCATTACAACATTAGATCACATTTGGGTTACAACCTACAATTTATATCTACTGTATTATGATAATATGTGTTCCGAATCCTGAACAACTAATAATCTTCCATTTAAATGAAATCATTGAGCCATTAAGAAAGAGTACCTGTTTCCTAGAATACCATGAAGTTGAATGACAAGTTTCTCTTCCTCAAAAGTAAAGGGACCTCGTTTTATATCTGGCCTAAGATAGTTTGTCCATCTAAGCCGGCAACTCTTTCCACAACGAAGAAGACCTGTCAAAGGGAAATAGCTAAAAAATCAATATGACTCTTTATTTAGTATCTACAGTTATAGATCTGTTTGTGCAAACCACAGAGCATGTAATTGAGACACAATTTGTCACATGTACATTAATTATATTTCCATAAACCTGCACACTGAAAAATTTATAACTCACTAAAGAGTTCAGTGCAAGTCTCGAATCAAGTAAAAATTTGACTACAATAGTGATGATAACTAAAGCTTATCAAGAAATTTCAAAGATCGAAAAAAATCATAGACAAAGTTCTAATTGATAAATTGAAAGAAATACAAACCGCACACAATAATAAGTGATACTTTCCAATCAAGTTCAAACCAGGAACTGACTCAGTAAGCATGATTTCGACTTTTCCAAAGGGAAGATTTACACATTGTCAGCACTTTTGAAACAAATAATGCAAATATCAAAGTAATGCAACATTTGCTTTTAAACTTTAAAGTACCTGCTAGCTTTGGGAGAGAACGCCAGCTTCCATGGCCATTTTTCTTGATGTAAGTTACAAGAATCTCATCTTCTTCAGGTGTCCATGGCCCTTTCTTCAATCCCTTCTTTTCACAACATGGTGTCCTTCCCATCTCCTTTCTTTCTTTTTAACCTTGATATAAAAACACTGATTAACAACACCAAAATCACCACCTCCAGCTACTATGTATATATGTCACATTTATCATGAAGAAAAAATATGAAGAAAAGCAGGCAGCTTTTTCAAACAATGAATAAAAGCTACGATGCAGTAGTAGCCGCAGAGGGAGCAAGTGAGTGAGAAGAGGTGTGAAGTGAATCAAGTACCAGGGCACAGACAGAAAGAGAGAGTGACTATAAATGCAAGTTTGATCTTATCTAGGGGAATCGAAAGTGAGAATTTAATGCGGATGGAAGGAAAGGACCATGAGCGAGTTTCAAGCTGGCAAAGCAATAAATATAGGAGTTTCAATTATGCAAAGGCGTCGTATGCATGAAAACTACAGGCATTTGTGAGAAGGTTTGATCATGATTGAGCGAAGAAACCTGTACAAACAGTGAAGAAGATTAATGGGTTTTCTTTTCTGGACATTTTCCTTTTCACAGGACTGGCAACAAGGAGAGAGAGAGCGTGCATTAAAGATGAAAGCGAGAGCATTAATGAAGGATTCTTGTTGCAAAATTTATTGGGAAAGAGAGGAGTTAATGCCCCCTAGCTAGACAAGGAACTGCTCTATACGGACGATGCACCACGACCATGATATGACTCTACCTTCTAGTGAGATAAAAAAAATATATATATATCGCTCTCCTGTTTCGTCAATGAGAAATTTGGAAGAGAGAAGAAGAAAAACAAACCTTTATACTAAATGATAGTTGTTTGAAACAAAATTATAATAGCAACTGATCTGGTTTTCCCCGTTGCTCCCATGGAGAGAAAGTAGGGCTTCAGTTTCTATGTCGTGCATTCTCTTTTGCTTAGAAAACTATGGTTCCTGACAGTCACTTTGCAACACGTATGTGCGTGATGGAACACAAAAGAATAAATAAGCAAAGATTTAAATTTATTGGTTTCAGTACACTGGATTTTTAGGTCGGGGTTTGGCAGTATGGAAATTCTGACAAAATGCTACACGAATTATAAAATATACATAAAATTTTTATAGAATGAATTGAACATTTAATAGAATGATTATTAAAAGAAAATTTATAACAGCTAATTTAATTTAGTGATAAAGATGTGATCATCTAAAAATAAATATCAAAATTTAAATCTCATTGATATAATTTTTATATTACATAAATTTAATATTTAATTCTTGAGTTTTTGTGCAAAAAAAAAAATCTTGAGTTGTAATTCCATATATAAGAGTGAAAAATTATAAAGAGAAGAAGAACTATTTTTTAAAAAAATTTTGTTAACTTATCCATTAGACTGAACAAGAAATTCTAACCAAAGTTTAATTAGAAAAATGAACGAGCATAATAATTTTCTTACTAAATCAAATTATTATTGCAATTTTGTAGACTGGGAGGATATCTTTTAGGATTGGAAAATCTCAAGTACATCAAGAATTAATAGTGTCTATTGCTTAGTAAACAGTAAAAAAAAGAGGGAACAGTATGAGTAAGTGTATCTATCCAGTATCATTAAATGCAGTCAGTCAAACAAAACAAGCAAGGGAGAGGTTGATCTGACAGCAAACGCACAAGATAGATGCTCGTGTTTGAATATTTGTCGATTGATATATCTGAGATCTTGTTTTTTTCTGCTTGATTATTGAGAAATTTGGGCAAGGATTAATTAATCTTGATCTTACAGGGATAAATCTAAGTTCTGAATGACCTCTGATTTATTATGAAAAAATAGTAACAGTTATTTCAACCTAACGGTAAAATTATACTATCTAAAATGAAATTAAACCCACACTAACTAAATATATATATATATATATATATAAACCTTATACAGTAGTAGATATTATTGTATTGTTCCGTAAAAAAATATTAATAATAAAAAGAAAAGAAGAAATTCAGAGTGTAAATGAAAATAAACACAAAGGTCAGCCGGATGATTGGTCAAGGATTTCATATGGCAGATCAGCCTAACATTTATGAGATGTCGGCGACATGTAAGAACCATTTTGCAGGTTGGAAAGCAAACGTTCCAGGCTCCCGTCCCCGCACTTACCATGTCCTTTGCATTCAATAACTCGTGGGCCCTATCCGGCAGTGGTAATAATAAGTTAATTCAACACTTAGGCTCCTAACAAAGCACAACTCCAAGAAAATAGAGTCCAATACACGCTCAAAAAAGACCAAAGAGACATTGAATTGAACCAGAGATTAGTGACCTACCTTTAGCGCACGCGCGTGCTTTTCTCACTCCGGTGGTAACCACCAAAAGTTAGTGTCTACAACTGACTCTGGAATACTCTTCCGTTCCAAAAATAGGTATAATTTTACAGAAAAAAATTTATTTTATATATTTTTCAATTATTAATAAATATTAATTAATTTTTTTAATTTTATTTTTTTTATAATAATTATTTCTTTTTAAAATATATAATAATTAATAAAAATAATTAACTAAAAATAATATAATATTTTTTATATATAATAATATTTATTAAATAAAATCTTTAATATATATGTAAAAACTTTAAAAACATTTATTAAAAAATAAAAGGAATAATTTGTTCATTAATTTCTGGAGTTCCATTCTTAAAAATCAATACCCATAAATAATAACTATAATAACTATTTCTGGATACATCAAATCGCCTGAATCTCTATCCTGTTAAAAAGGAAAAAAAAAAAAAAAAATGCTAGTGAACTCGTTTAGGACCCACATCTCAACCATTACTGTTTGATTAAAAGCCCTTGAACATTCCCCTTGCTTGCCTCCCTGCTTACCTTTCCACATTTAAACCATGATTTCTCTACGACCAGAAATTCCTTTTTACCATGAATGCAGTACTAACATGAATCACAATACAGAACAGGAACTTAAAAATGCACATCATTCAGGCTTCGTAATTGAATGGGTAAACTACCCCTGCTGTGTCTCAAACCCCTGCTGTGTCTCAAAGTAATTTCGTAGCTAAGCAAGAAACATAACATCACTGAATAAAATGCACCAGAATCTTGATACTAAATAGAACAAGCAAATAGAGAACATAAATATTGAAGAGTCACAGCAAAGAAAACATCATGCAGATGCGATCTGCTTGTTTAAGTGCCCTAGTCTTGCATTGCGGGGGTGAAGGCCACTTAACAAAGCCACATCACACACATATTGGACATCAAGATAGTCAGAAAACACAAACCTAGAAAAACAAAACCATTATAAAACACAATCAACGAGAGTAAGATCAAGGCTAGGAAGATTAACGATGTTTTATGTCATTGCCTTTATTAATAGATTAAGAGAAGAAGCGAGAAAAGGATTACTTCTTTTTCCACAATACAGACCAGTTCAACAGCGACAATACTAAGCTGATAGTAACAAAACCAGTCTGTCATGGAAATCAAACACAAACAACATAGAGCTGGACCCAGCCTCTATCTGGGATTTTATAGACCATTAAAACTAACCTATAATCCTGTTAACAATTCAGGCTATGAAAATCCAGAAACAAACCAAAGCATTCCAGGATTAATGCATACAGCAATCAAAGTCTTTCACCAACGGTACTTTAATCCTTAGAAGTTGCCTGCAGATGGCAGCGCTAGATACCACCTTGAATTGCAGCTTGGACCCTGTGAAAGACAATCTCCAAATGTGAGAGCAGTAAAAAGCAAACCAAAACAGCTTAGATCTAAAATCACATTTTGATATTAAGAAAGATATCTATTTGTTTCATGATGATGGTGGGGTATTGTACTGAGATCTCAGGGCCTAATGACCAAAAAAATCCTATCCTTGTTGCATTTTCAGTTGTCCAACCTTTTAAATTTGTTTTGATTTGATAAAATTCACTTCCGTCCAACTGGTCAAAATTAGTCAAATATTTTAGTATTAAAAAAAGATAATTTTCCACATTTTTTTTTTCCTTTTCCTCTTCTCATCTCACACCCTTCCCCTCCCTCCATCATTCCTTCCCACCCCCCAGGCCAAACTCTCCTATAATTGAAATCAAGATAAGGATGTAAATTAGGAAAGAGCATTCCTTTCCTTGGTCAGACCAACACTACCCACTGCATGCAATGTCTGAACAATCAAAAGGAAAGCAAAAAGATATCTGAGAACATTCAATGGGGTCCAAAAAGAAAGGACAATGACTGATTGGGTACCTCCTCAAATAAACCACCTTTTCTAAATGTTAACTTCTTACACCTAAGGCCATGGTTCATAGGGGGGAAAAAAACTCTCTTTCCTCTAACTAATTACAACAATCTTAACCCACAATTACCAAGCAAGCAAAGCACGTTCATACCATCTCTTGGCATCAACCTACCAAAGCTCCAGTCAGATAAACCCAGGTAAACAAACCCTAACCCAAAGGTAGATAAAATAGGGTTTCTTAGAATGTGATGTGCAGTTTTGTTGGTTGGAAAGTGAGTGATGGAGGGAGAAAGAGAGGAAAGTAATGTAAAGGAAAAGTATATCTATTAAAAAGTATTTTTCTATTTCAATCAGTGAAAAAATAGTCTTTTATCTCAACTTTGACCAGTTGTACATCCTACATATTTGAAACTGTGCTCCCAAAATTCAACACAAAAACCAACAAAGGAGAAGGTCTGGAAAAAATTGAGAAGATGTTGGACTGTCTTGATCAATAGAACAAATTTTCACCCATAAAGTTACAAGGCTACTTAAGACAAGCAATCACAATACATATGAACCAATCCAAATTCCTAGAAAATGTTCCTTATTTCCAAAAAATAATTTGAAATCTACTTCTGATTGATCTTTTCCAGGTTCCTTTTCCGAAATCAACTTCACAAAACCACCATATCATCATACAAAATGGTCCTCCACAAATGGTACCAGTACGTCTGAATATCTTATGCTAGCACAATGAGAAATAATAATATTAAAGAGAAGCAAGGAATGATGTATTAAAATGTTTGACACAAAGGAATGAGATGAAAGTCCACAAAATCTTGTAGGCACTCCGTTGCAATTACTCACCATTGCCACCCCTTGTTGCAACTCACCATTGTTGAAGAAAGGCAACATATCTACCACAAGTTACCGGCAATAAATTGCCTGATCGATGTGTGGTGGAATTTGTTTAATCTCAGTCCCAAGCTCTTGCTCAATCCTATACCTGTTGAAAAAAAAAAGGCACTATAACAGATACACCAGACCCTCATTGGGAGCAGCAAAATTTACATCAGAAGCCGAAAGGAGGGGGAAAAGACATACAAGTTAAACCGGTCCTCATAGGTGATCAAATTCACAGCCAAACCAAGGTGTCCAAACCTTCCTGATCGACCAACCTGCGTGCAACAAACATCCATAGGAATGCAAATAAATTCTGACAAAATGTTTGCGAAAACATCATTATATCTGACATACCCTGTGAAGATATGTTTCAGAGTTCTTGGGGAAATCAAAGTTAATAACTACATTCACCGCCTGGATGTCTATACCCCTTGTAAACAAATCTGCAACAAGCATTGTGCTATTATAGTATCATATGTCAAGCATATCATTTCACAGGAAAATAGAGTTATTTACATTTCACCAAAATTATATATTGAAATAGTAACTTATTTTGTTGAATATGTACCCAACAGTATCTAGAAAAATAAAGCAGGTAAAACTCAAGCTTAGGCCAGATTGTAGTGAATCCTTAAAGATCATCCATATTAACATTACATGTGTAGAAAGCCTTTACATCATAAAAATGCCTTGAAACATTTGAAAAATCAATTGCTTAAATTATTACAACCCTCCAACCACCACCCCTCTTTTTTCTTTGTTCATTCAGCTTGTTTTCAAAAGAATATCATGAAAAAAGAAGAATATGAGCTTCCAAAAAGCAATTCATGTTGACCTGTTCTCTTCGAGTTGCTTAATCAACTCTCCCCATACCAACAGCACCTTATTGCCCCCATCACTCTCTGAACTAGCATCTCTCTCGCTATAATTTATCCTTATAAAGTCAGAAAATAGAATGTATAAATTTTCTGATCTCAATTGTTGAGATCATTTTGCCCCTTTTTTTCCAAATACTGATTTCCATATCTTTCAGTTTATGAAATTAAGTCTAACTGAGCTTGACTCTTACCAACTGGAGGGGCAAACTCCATTTTGCATAATACAATTTCATACAATAAATTATGATTGTCATCCCGAAATAAAGTTGGTGAAAACTACATAGATTCATGACATTGTAGCAAATCAATGGGCAAAAAGATAATGAGAAGACATTAAAAGTGAAAAAACATCAGTATCATACCAGTACAGACAAGATTCCTGCATGCACCATTGCGGAAGTCATGAAATACTCTATTGCGATGGTCTTGCAACATCTTTGCATGGATATAAAAACAAGAATAGCCAAGCTCTGTAATTTTCTTGGCCAACAGTTCCACCCGATTCACCGAGTTGCAGAAAATGATTGATTGGTTTATTTGAAGCTGCATATATCACAATTGTATCATATCCACGAAGGAAAAAGAAAGCACACCTCACCACCCAGAAGCTTTGTTGAGAACAAACCTTAGAAAAAAGTGTGTTTAAACAGTGGACTTTCTGTCGTTCTTCAACAAATGCATAATATTGTGTGATACCCTTAAGAGTAAGCTCATCCATGAGATTGATAATATAAGGCTTTTGCAAATATCTGTCCTTGAAGTCCTTAACAGTAACAGGAAATGTGGCAGAAAACATCAAAATCTGACGAGTTGGAGGGAGAAATCGAATCAGCTGCTCTATAGAAGGTTGAAATTCTGGAGACAGAAGTTTGTCAGCCTGAAAAAAAAAAAAAAAAAAAAGAAAGAAAAAAGAGGATTCTTAATCAGCTTGCTGCAAATTAAAAGTCAATTCAAAGACATAATGTACACTAAAAGAACATATTTCATTCAAGTAAAGCTAAAAATCTACAATAACTACAAGTAAAGCTAAAAATCTACAATAACTACAAATCAAGATAAAATTTAAAAAAAAAAAAAAAATCTATAACCATCCTAACATTAATCTCAAAGAAACTATATAAACAAAAAAAATATAGACAGGCTATAGCTTACCTCATCCAAAACAAGCATTGAACAGTCCTTCAAAATGCACACACCCTTTTTTGCAAGATCTAATATTCTTCCAGGAGTCCCAACAAGCAAATGGACTGGTTGATATAAGCGCATGATATCATCTTTTAGACTTGTACCACCCGTGGTGAACATTACTTGAATTTTCAAATGCTTCCCAAGCTCCTTACAAACTTGTGATGTCTGAAGAGCTAATTCCCTTGTAGGAACAAGAATAACAACTGCATGCAAATGCTCAACTAAAGTTAGTAAAGCATGCCACAAAAAAAAAAAAGAAGAAGAAAAGAAGCTTAGTGCAGCACAGATCCCAGTTACAGAACAAATTATATGTTAAAGACGTTGTATCAAGTATAGCATCATAAACATCTATAGCTGATTCAATACTATGCGTAAAGAAATTACTGTCAATCAGGCATGTGCAAAAAATAACCAGCCATACTCATTAACCAAACAGATCTTCTGCCCCAATCTAGCATTATGCATCAATGCCAGTCTTATTTCATTCCTGCTCGATAAAAGAACTGCTAAAAATGCCATGGCCCTCTACAGAAATTATCCCATTCTCAAGTAGTAAATGAAATCCATGTTTTCATCTTCTAAAACTAAAGCAAGACTAGAAGCTTAAAACATTCCAAAAAACCATCAAAAGAGCAATTTACTAACAAAAAGCTACCCTAGTGTGATTATGCAATTAACGCACCAGAAAGTTAAAAGCCTGCAAATATATAGCAAGTAAAAGATTACAGAAGTTTCATCATCAAACCTTGAATAACATTGTTATCTTGGTCAATTTTTTCCAAGGCAGGAATGCAAAAGGCTGCTGTTTTCCCAGTCCCATTCTTAGCTCTAGCAAGAATATCACTACCAGTAAGAGCAATTGGTATGCTCTCTTCTTGAATAGGAGACGGTCTTTCAAATCCTTTCTCATAGATTCCCATAAGAAGCTCTCGTTTCAGAAAATAGTCCTCAAATTCATTTCCCTTAGTGGCTGTCACATCCTGCACAATGGATATTGAAATGCATATCGCCACGTATAAGTATTTAAAGAAAAAAAATGTCCAAGGACATTTGAAGTTCACCAACCATCTAACTGATGGTACTCTTTATGGGGTTTTTTTTTTTTTTTTTTTTCCCCATTAGAGTACGCCTTTAAACTACTTTTAACACAATCTTCATTAGACCCTAATGCCCCCACAACTTATATTCAAAGAAGAGAACCTAAACTATGGAAAGAAATTGGCAAAGTCGATCGCAAAACATCCATCCACTAATTAACCCTAAACCTAAGAAATGATAAGCTAAGAACGTGAAGGGACTATTCTTGAGTGGACTCATTAATAAATCAACCAAAAAAAAAATTAAAAAGAAACTTGAGTACAAAAGAAAGTTATAGAAGAAAACAATATATAGCCAAGTTAAATCTTAGGATCTAATGCGATAAACAAGTAGCAAGCTGATAGGATAACTTAAATCTCACAAAGAATTCCCATCTAGAGCCAAATAGAAGCCATTTGTAAACTCAAAACATATGACTTCCAATTTCATCTCGTATGATGCCCAGTAGTCATTGGGTTATAATCATCAATTCTAGTTTGTAGGGTTTCTGAGCAATCTGATATACCTAGCAATCTCTGTTTTAACATTTAAGTATGTCTCATCTTCAAAGCTCCTAAACAAGGATGTCTCAGATTGACATAATTATGTTTCATGAGTTTGTAAATATACAGTTAAACACATACCTCTGTTTTGTACCGTGTATCAGGTGGGGGTATCTTTAGCCCAGACTTCCAATCTTGTGAGCTACAGTGAGTACAAAATGATACAATAATACTTCAGTCAACTATTGAGACAGTAAAAAGCAAACTGAAGCAATTCACAAAAGAAGAACAATAAAAAAAATTTAGCGAGTTCAGAAATCAAAACAAGTTGCATTTTCATTTATGTTATGCACAAAGAAAACTAGATAAGAAGAAAAAGAACTACCACCATTGCTTAAATGACTAATTTCAAAAATTTTTTAAATTACCATCATCCACTCTTGTCAATGATGGAGAAAAATATATTCTCAGTATTTCATCGTCCATACCCATGTTTGCAGATAACCATCCAACTCCTATCTTATCCCAATTTATTTTAATAATCATAATAGCAATGAGCTCAACCACCAGGAAAGGCCTAAACATGTCTTAAAAAACATGTTCAAAGATCCTGATATTATGTGCAAAGGGTTGATAAGTACAAGAATGGAAATAACTTGCAAAACCTTCAAAATAAAGCTTTATTCTTATATCCCTATCAACAAGTCCACAGCTATAATACACTACTCAACCAGCTCAAAATCAAACCAAGCCAGACTCCTCTCAAGACAAAAACTTTAGACATCACATTCTTTTCTACCAAGTAACAGTACACATTCCAACCCACTAACAACTTGCCCCTTTTATATTTCCACTTTTCACTTTTCATTTTTCACGTTCTACAGCAAATAACAGTAATCAAGCAAGCCAATACCAAATTAGCCATGTACAAAATCTTATCTGACTCCAGAAATTTTTTTTTTTTAAAAATGATGTATTGAAATTCATAATATATTGAGAGAAAATATATGCAAAAGCAGACCTGGAGTCAACGGCCTCGGACTGAACGGTCTTCTCGACCTCGTCAACACCCGAATCTGCAGCGGGTAACTGGCTCCTCCTCAACCACTGCTGATGTTGATGCTGCTGCGGTTGCTGGTGTTGATGTTGATGTTGCTGTTGCTGGAACTGCTGGTATTGATGTTGGACCAAATTTCTCTGCACATACTGCTGCTGCGGAACCCTTGACTGAAAACTAGGGTTCGCGTTCATGCCCGCGCCTCTTCCGGCGCCGATCCCTAGCGGATACCTCCCTCTATTATTATTGTTCATGACCAGCAACAACTCTAACCCTAACCCTAACTAACCACCCGATTCAATCCCAAAAAATTGTGCAAAAAACTACGAAAATTAACGAATTGCGGCCGTCAATTGTTACAAAATCAATAATCTAGCGTTTTTGGTAAATAATGAAAGCTACTGAAATTTTTATACAAAACAGGAAAAAAAAATCTAGGGTTTCTTGGAGGGGTAGAATCGTAAATAGAAATAAAAACTACTGGGGAATGATAAGTATCGGTGATGCCCGGAAGTCGGCCCCGAGGAGGGGGGGTAGCGTTTTGTTGGGCGACTCGTAAATTTGGGGCAAAATCGAGGCGGGAAATCAACGGATCTGGAGTGGATATGAGAAATGGAAGGATTTTTTGGATTGTAGGCTACAAGAAGAGAGGGAGATTTAGATTTGTGCGTTGATTCATGGCAGTTGGAATGGGCTTGTGTTGGAGTGGAAACGCAAAGAGTGACCAAGAAACGGTCCCGTAGGGCATCAATACATTGTTTGTTATTTGCATTTTAGCCCTCCTTCTTTTCTATAATTGCGCGTCACCTATTTTCAAGATTATTCGGCATCAACACATTGTCTGTTTTTTGCATTTGTAACCGTCTTTCTTTTCTATATTGCGCAAGTCACCGACCTTTATAAAAAAATCTTAAATTAATGTTCATTTTTTATTTTTTTATTTCTATTTCGTGATTGGATTAGATAAGGATATAAAGTTTTTCCGTTTTCACGAAATGAACTTTCATATTTAATTATTTCTTCATTTTCTTTTTTTTTTTTTTGCATATTTGTTTGGAGGTATGTATGTTATTTGTTTTTTTTATTTTTTTTCTTTATTAAAGTAGAAAAGCAAAATGTCTATTTTATAATTTCAAGAAAATAAAAACATCAATAAAATATTATTTTTATTATTTTCTTTCTATGAAATATCTTATTGTGTTGAAATTTATTAGTTAAATAATTTATTATAATTAGACAAACTAATTAAATGCTAAATTTTTATATCCTTTTAAAACTATTGATGGCTATAAAATATTTAAAATAAATATATTTCTTTTTTTTTATAAAAGTGTGATATTTGTATAATATGTGTATCATTTTAGCTTCACCTAAAAATATATATGCGCATTCATTATGCTTCACAATAAAATAAATATGCTATAATTCAATAATTAAGTGTTTTTATTTCGTCATGCATCAATTTAAAGTTTAAATTTTTAGAAATTTGTCTATTAAAATATTTTCAATATACTAAAAATAATATATAAATATCTCAAAACATCATTCAATAATACTAAAATGCTAAGTATCTATTCCGTTAAGAATTTTTTTAAAGGTACTTATCATTTTCAAATGTCATGTCTATTTAATCTTGCATATGAACTAAAACAATCATTCATAAATTTATATAATATTTTATAGCCAATAAAAATAGTTTTGCATAAGCAATACTCTATTTTATAAACTGCAAATTATATTTTCAAGATTATTTTAAATATGTATATGTATTTTCAAGATTCTTTTGAATATGTATATGTTATTTGTATTCTTTTATACATAAATATAAGATTAATAAAGTATTTTCACAAATGTTGTACTAAGTCATTTAATTTGATAATTGAGTTCAGTTGATTTCAAGTTAATTAAATATCAATTTGCTAGTTCAACTAATAAAATATTTTATATTAAACTAATTTTGATATCTTAAAAAGATGCAATTCAATAAATTATTGTTCAAATATATAAATTACTATATATATATTCATTTGTAACACATGTATATATACACATGCACTTGTAATTTTATTCATATCATAAAAAATCTTGTTTAGTACATATGGATAAATAATTTCAAATTAATTATATATTTAGATACACTAAAGTTTTATTTTCAAAGAGAACTTTTTTTTCTAAAAAAATGTACTTATATAATAAGTTGAATTATAATATACATTGCATATTTGAAATTTTATGATAAATAAGATACATGAAATTTAACAAATAAGTAAATACAATTTAGTTAATATATTTAAATAATATAACAAAGCACGTATTAACTTTTTATTTTATGATTTATAAAATAATAATTTTTTTTTACTACTTGAAAATTTTCTGATAATAATCATTCCATTAGGAGTTAAATTAATTGAAATCTTATATTATATATAAAGCAAATCAAATACTCTCAAAATTTGACATGTGACTTCTTAGGAGATGGACAAGTGCCATAGTCTTTATCAAGAAATATAATTAATATTCAAAATACCATATAAATATTTACAATATTTTGTAATAAATACTGCATTATTGATAGTTATAACATTCAATATTATATTAATATCAAATAAATTTATTGATAAATTATATCATAAATTATTATGTTCTCTATACTTTAATACTCAATGTGAACACATACTCTATATATATAATATCTAAAATATAATTAATCACAACTATTTAAAACTTATTGATATTATATATTCAAAATATCACATTAATGTCAAATTACTTTATTTATAAATTATGTCATAAATTATTATATTCTCTATATTTTTAATACTTCATGTGAGCATTTACACTATATAACCTCAAAAAAATATAATTAATGATAATTATTCAAAACTTATTGAAAGTTGCAATATTTAAAATACACATTGATACTAAATAAATTTATTTATAAATTATGGCATAAATTATTTTATTTTCAACACGTTAATGCTTACACTATACATAGTACAAATTTTATGAGAAAAACTATAGTTACCTATCTTTTATACTTCACTCTTTCTATTTTACAATTTGTGCTTTAATTTTCTATTTTTACTAAACATCTTATATTGAGTATCATGAGATTTCATCTATTTTTTATTTTGGTTTTCATATTCATAATGAATTAAAATTAATTATTTATTTTCATTCTTTAGAGGAGATGACTTGCCAAAAAAGGAGAAATATTCCTTTGAATACTTTCAAAACTTGACATGTGACTTATTAGGAGATTGACAAGTGGCATTTGTGGCAAAATTAAGGGAGGCTGATAAAAGCTGAAGCGAGAAGCTGATGAAGGGGAGATAACACAACTTTACAAAATTCTCAACCCCTGCCACTTAGGAGAGAAATTTAAAGGGAGAGGGCTGAAGGAAGAAGAAAGCTCTGTCCCTCTCGAATTTGTAATTTTTTTTAGTTAGGTGTTAATAAAACAACGTCATTTTATTAAATATAAATAAAAAATTAAAAAGTCTTATAAACCCACTCGGGCCCAATACTCCCTCCCACTTTTTTCATTAAAAAAAAATCAATATGAAGTCTTATAAGTTCACTCGTGTCTAACACCCTCCCTCTCTCTCTCATCAGAAAAATCTTCTTATTTATGTATTTTATTTTTTTTGCTTTTGATTTCTTTATTCTTTTTTATTTTAGTATCAACAACAACAACAATAATAATAATAATACAACAATTAAATTTCTCTATACATAATTAAACTAAATTTTATAAAATATATAAATTAACTTAAATTACATTAATTCTCTTGAATATGAATATAATATATCACCTAAATAATTAACATTAAATTTTGCTTAAAAAAATAGTAAATCATCCATAACTAATTACTTCTCATAACATAAAATATATCTCATAAATAATTTGATTTCTCAAAATTAATTAAAATTTTTTTCACATAAATAACTTTCTTTCTCATAATTAAGTACTTTAAATTAAATCACACATAATATTTTTAATATAATCAACTTAATTAGTAACTCAAATAAACTTAAATAATTTAATATCCTTAACATAAATTAATTAAATCTTTAAATATTTATTTAACGTAATTTATTCACATAATATAATCAACATTAAAATCATTTTAATTATATACTCATATTAACTAAATTAATTTCTTAAATATTTACTTAATATAGTTATTATTTCACATAATGTAATTAGTGTTAAATCATCTAAGTCATATATTCATATTAACTTAAATTAATTTTCATAATTTTCTTAAATCTCAATAAAATTCATACTTAGATAATTAATTTCACATCTTTAAATTTTTTAATCATTAAAGATATTTGCTTTATGTATACTCATCTTAAAAATATTAAATATCATTACAAACTTATTTAAGTTGAATTTCTTAAATATAAATATTCATTAAACATTGATTTTTTTTAACTTAATATATAATAAATAACATAAATTTAATTGAAATAATAATTATTTTAACATAAATAATTTCTCTTTAAAGGACTTATATATATATATATATAATAATCTCATTAAACACATTAAAATATATTTAATGATTATTAAATCAGTAAAATTTATAATAATATATATAAATAGAGAAAAATATTTTTGAAATAACTCGGAGCATCAAAATTTCCTAAAACAAGATTTCGGACCTCACAACCTCTTCGTCCTCTCATCTCATCGTCACTGATCACTAGTAGTTTCAAGTAATTGAGCCCCTAAAATAACTTCTGGTTCAATCACTGAGTGACATAGTCTTTATCAGGAAATATAATTAAGATTCAAAATAGCATATTAAGAGTTACAATATTTATAATAAATATTGCATTATTGATAGTTATAGCATTCAAATATCACATTAATGCCAAATAATTTTATTTATAAATTATGTCATCAATTATTATATTATCTTCACTTTAATACTCAATGTCAATGGATACTCTATATATATAACCTCCAAAAATATAATTAATCATCACTATTTAAAACTTATTGATAGTTATAATATTCAAAATACCATGTTAATGTCAAATAAATTTATTTGTAAATTATGTCATAAATTATTATATTTTTTACACTTTAATACTCTATGTGAACGCTTACTCCATATACAACCTCAAAAAATATAATTAATGACCACTATTCAAAACTTATTGATAGTTACAATATTTAAAATACCACATTAATACTAAATACATTCATTTATAAATTATGGTATAAGTTATTTTATTCTTTATACTTTAATGTTCAATGTAAATACACTTTATATATAGTATGAATTTTATGAAGAAAACTATAGTTACCTATTTTTTCTACTTCACCCTTTTTATTTTACAATTTGTGCTTTAATTCTTCATTTTTACCAAACACTTTATGTTGAGTATCATGAGATTTATTCTACTTCTTATTTTGGTTTCGATATTCATAATGAATTAAAATTAATCACTTATTTTCATTATTTATTTCCATTTTTTTGTTATTAATCACTTATTTTAATTGCTTATTTCCATTTTTTTTGTTAGAGATGGCTTGCCAAAAAAAAGGCAAAATACTCATTTATTGAGAATTTAAATTCTGAAAAAGATGACTGGAGAATCATAATGAGGATATCAATATTAAGGGACATCAGTTTCAAAATTGAAGTTTCAACAGTCTGAGATTGTTTTTTTTTTTTTAATGAGAATGTAACAAAACTACATTTTTAACTACAAAAGTAGGAAAATTAGCATGACACTTTTATTTAATATTTAATCTTATATTAAATTTCTTTCTAATTTTAACATAGAAAAACTATATTTATATCATCCTTAAGAAAAATGTGGCAACTTAATTTCGAATATTGTTGCAAGGAGGAAGAATTTGTTTGATCAAACATTTTAGTGTAATAGTCAATAAGGAACATTATTGTATTATTGACAATAACAAATATATGATCATTTTTTTTTTGGAAAAACAACTATTGAATAAGTAAGCTAGGACAACATTTCAATTTCAAGACACAATTTAATCTCTTGCATTTTGAAAATCTAAATCAATAGTGCAAGAAAATTCATTTCCTCACAAATAATATAAATTAACAATTTTGAAGTTTTTGTAAAATTTAAAGATGTATGATTTGCCACATGATTCAATAAATTATATATATTGTAGATGTTAATTGCTAATTGGAGAAACTGAAATCCAAAAGACTTATAGTGCTAACCCGATTGAAAAATTAGTTATTGAATTGTAGGATTTAAGATTTATTAAGCTCAATATGATTTTTAAACTAATATTACTAATACTAAAATTTTTAAATATTCTTTTCGATTTATTTACGCAGGGGTTAAAAATTTTGAGTTATCATTTGGAAATATTTAATTAAAGAATATCATGAATAAAAAATTTTGTGCAATGAGATGTCAAAAATTATTACCATCACTTTAATCTTGGTGAAAGAATCTAATAATATGTATTGTGATAATATCTATAGTTATATAAATTATTAATTATTCCTACATAATATTTATATCTTACATAATTTCTTATTTCTAAATTTAGATGATGTTTTCTTATTTCTTATTAAAATGATCTTACATAATCATTACATCAATATTTTGACTAAATTTATATAAAAGTTTTGTTCTAGGTGATTATATTGAGATAACACCATCAATATATCATAAAAACTATTTGAAGTTGATATGAAAAGTTAGATATAATCAATTTATTGTAATTATTTAAATCACCATAAATATATCATAATTAATTTATTTTAATTTTGAAGAACACAATAAATGAAACATAAAATTAATTAAAAATTAATATGAAAAATTATTGTATAATTAATTTATTGTTATTTTAAAATCACTATAAAATATATTATAAATTCATTTAAATGTATTACTACCTATTCAATATTTATAAAAAGATTCAAAACATAACTACCTCTTTAAGTATTTGTATAACGATAATTAGGTACATAAATATAGCTAATAAATGCAAAAAACAACAACAACAACAATAATAATAACAATTATAAAATATTACAATATTAATATACACTTTAAATTAATAAAATATAAGTCTAACTACTCAAAACATAAAAACTTTCAATACAAAAAATATATAAATCAAAATCTTAATTTCATTAAAAAAGATATATTGTAAACAATATTAATCAAATGAAATAAAAATACAAGCCTCAAAAAATAAAATCATTAAAATAAAGTCCACAAATGACATACACAAAATATCAAATGATATGTCTGTGAAAAAAAAAAGAAGATATACAAAAAAAAAAAAACTATCATTAAACTATCTAATTAATAAAAAAAACTTATACGTATTATTCCAACATAACAAGAGTATAATATATATATATATATAATAAAAATTTATGAAAAAGGTAAAAAATAAATATTATATACCATAATGTATTTTCAATTAATAATAAAAAATCAATTACAACTATTTATTTCATTTACTCCATGCATCACATGAGTATAAAGTTAGTAAATTGGTATTTTAGTCTAGTGGTAAGATAATATTATTTAAGAGTTGATGCTTTTTCTTTTGATATTGGTTAGGAATCCCTCCATTGAGTTTGGGTTTGCAAATGTGGGATCTTTTCCATGGTGTTACTAGCATGTGTAGGCTTTTGGTTTCTTGAATTTTTTAAGAAAGCTCTTATGGAGGCATGGAGCTTATAGGCAAAGATAAGCAGTGAATCTGAGAGGACTATATCAATTTATGCAGTGGGATTTCATCTTCGACATACTTCAACAAGGCCTACTTTAGTTCAAAAAGAGCAAGTGTTTCATTATTTGAGCACGATGTAAGACCCTCTAACTCAAATTGGCTTCACCGAATCTTTCACCTGCGATGAAGTCAATTTTTCTTTATCTCATCAAATAGCAAAATGCACTAGCAAAGTGGCGCTATCACCCATGTTTGCTGTCGACGCATTTAGTGGATTGGGAGAGATGAAGAAACTATCTTTATGCCCTACTAGGTTTTATGTATTTGTAAAATGCATTTGAGTTTTAGACTTAGGTTAAACGGATGTTTTATTGATCTCTATATTATTTTGTATCTCTAATTTAGGCTTAGTCCCTGTTAATGAAAATTTAACTTTATAACAAAAAAAGGAGTAATATTAATTAGTTTCTTACTTATTCCCCCTTTTCATCTTATAAATAGTATTTGTTTCAGGAGAATGAGACTTTGTTATTAGACTGGCATGTAGATTTCATTTTCAACCAATATTGGCTTTGTTGATAAAACACATTATCATATTTGAATAAATTTATTTTAGTATTCTGTCATGGATTGGAGTTAGAAATAGTTAAAAGCATTGCGTAAGTGATACTAATAAATTAAATAAACTTATTGGTGGGGCCTGTTCTAGAGGTCTCTATTTGAGTCAATAAAGAGAATTTTTTCTTAATAGTCTTATTTGGTTCGAATTTGATTAGTTTAATATCTAAAAAGTGCGAGAATATGTGGAATATGCAAACGATCGGTTTGGTTTGTTTGGTTCATATTTTTACTAAAATCAAATAAATCAAATTTTATATATTTTAAATTGAACCGAAATGAATTAAAAAAAGTTAAATAAACCAAATTTTACATATACACAAACCAAATTGAACTTATAAAATTTCAATTCGATTTAATTAAATTATATGTATTTTAAATATAATTTTATTTATTAATAATTTTGATTTGTTTGAATTTTTATATAAAAACTGAACTGAAAATCGAAAATCAATTTTTTAAAATAAAAATTGAATCAAACTGAATTTTACATATATATAAACCGAACTGAATTAAATTAAATTGGTTCGATCGATTTTTCAATTCGGTTTAGTTAGTGCCCACCCTAGGAATACGGGATGATATGATAAGATATAAGAAAATATTACATGGTGATATTGTATCTTGAGCGGGACATTAAACAACTCGGGTACAAGATAATATATGAAAAAAAGTAGCAAAAATACAAATGACAAGGATACACAAGATGCACTGACAACTTGCTTTCTTCGCACCGGGGGAAAAAAAATCAAAACTTACTATGTCTCTATTAAGGAGGACATGCATGTCATAATCTGACAATTTCAACACCAACCGTGTCTTGGATTGTTTCTGAGGCAGATGTCAATTTCTTAGTCTCAGTCTCTCAAGCTTCTCCTTCAATGTCATGACATCTAAAGCAGAAAGAATTGTTTCCTTGATCTCAGATTCCATTTTCTCTAATTTTTCCGAGCTTGAGCCTTTCTTTATCTGACTTCAATTCTTAATCTTTACCGCTAAGACTTGCTGCATTTGTCATTCTTTCAATTTCCTTTGAAATTTCTTTGTTAACATTCTCTATCTTCCTTCGCATAGCAGGAGGTGGAGTTGCTACTTTTCTCTTAAACATCCCCAACTACCTCCAAGCCAAATGACTTTAAAACCTTTATTACGTCTCTCTTAGCTGTTTCTACTTCCTCAACTAAATCCTTATCTCGTGGAACCACTTTCGACAACTTTTCTTCAGATTTCTTCAAATACCATCTTTGCTTTCACATCCTCCATAACTTTTTGGTGGATTTCGGCTTTTAGCTTTTCACTTATACTTTTAAGCTCAATAAGCCGATGAACAATGTTTTACTTTTCAAGCTTTTGCTTCAGCCCAAGATATGCTCCTGATTGAGCCAAGTTATGCTTAAATTCTTCCATTATTTTATCTACCTTCGCCTTTAAATTACGATTGACGGGCTGATTAGGCAAATGATTTAGGGCTTTAGATAAAATCAATTTCACTGATTCAAGCTTTTCTTGTAAACCCATTGAAATGAACGCATTTGTAATCTTGCGATCCACGTCTTGCTTGAGTTTCTCAATTGCTTCATATGGAATTTTTTAATCTAGAATCTTCTTCTTTAAAATTTCAAGTTCCAGCTCTATATCAGCTTTCATTGGTTTTTTTTTTTTTTGCCTCAAATGGTTTCATGTAGTGTTTCTTTCCTCTCTGGCTCCACCGGAATGTTTTCTTAGAAGCCTCCAATATGCCTATAATTGGGGCTCTAGTGATGCAGCAACTCTTTCTTTCCCATTTCTCAATTAAATACAAAATTTTGTAAGTGTTGGATGACTGTGAAATCAACAAAGCAAAACGTAAGAGAAGTAGAATTTGCAAATAATAAAAGAAAATTAACCGAACAAAAGGAAAGCTTCTTGCTAGATTGGCATGAAGAAATCTAACTAATAAATGTCTAAACACTTCCATCTGTTGCATAGGGTACAAATATAAAAAGATGGTGAAAAACTTTTGATGAAGATCAAAGTGCTAACAAACCTTCCTAAGATCCATTATAAGAAATTGGAAGTCCAATGACAAGAGCAAAGACTAAAAAAATGAAAGAAACTTTACAATGATTGATCATGAAATTGCAAGAGTAAAATAGAAGATTTTCTTTTAGGCAAAATCAAGCCATTCGTACTTTAATTGTATGGGAGGATGCTCAAGAAGAAAGCCACAAAAGCCACAAGTAAAAAAAAAAATTATTCAGAAGCAGAAACGTGAAGCACAACCATGCTTTGAAGAGACCAAATTGGGCAGAAAGTTGGCGCACGCCCATGCCCAAGGTCGTGCATCGAAGAAAAGTAATCATTATCAAGATCACGCACTCACATTGCTATGCACACAATTGTGCGTCTCCAGCGGCAATTCAGATTCTTGTTTTGGTTAGGCATTTTGAGTTTTTTTTTTTTTTGTTTTCTTCTTAGTAGATAGATATGTCTTTGTCTAGGAATATAAGTACTTGTCAAGAAAGGAAACTTCTCTTTGTCAACTCTATATAAGTTATAACCTTGAATTACGAAAACAATTAATCTTTAATCCATATTATTCAGTTTTGATAAGTTTATGTTTTGCTTTCTTATGTTCTTGCAAAATTAGACTTATTAAAACAACCTTTGTGCCATCTTCAAGATTGAGATTTTAAAAACTTAGTTTCTTTAGGGTTTTAATCTTTTGATCGACAACTTGTTTTCTAAACTTTCTTGGGCAAAGTGTTAATTCATATAAAGAGTTTCTAGGGCGGGTCTCCTAGCGAGTTCTTTATCAGCTCTATATGGAAGTAGCAACAAGGTTAGCTCACATTTGGGAATTATCATGCAAAACTTTTGGTAGGCTACTTGGACTAACATACACATTATTCCATCTAAGAACTGACTTTATTTTGTCTTTCCAAGTTTTCAACATGTTTATATATGCAGATGTCCCTTAACTCCATGGCCAGGATGATTACAAGCTTAGTTTGTTAGGAAGTCCACATTGGATCTGCATAAGCACCCCTAACCCAAGAGGCTACGGTAAATGATAGTGACAACATCAATGATAATAACATGGAACTGAATAGATGTTATCGGAGATGTTGAACATCTTAAATAGAAAAATATACAAAAGAAATCAGATTATGTACAGGAATGATTCCATCAGCAATTTTGAGTATGTAATGCTCTTGAACTGTTAGCCTCAGTTTCTCAGCTGCCTACACAAATTAGAACAATGTCACAACTGTTATTAATAAAAATGACAAAAACTATATTACCATAATTCTAAACCATTCAAGCACCTTTGGAGCTGCTTGGGAAGACATTCATAATACTGCAGCACATGCTTTCGGACTGATCTAATAAACAATGCCACAGATAAAAAGTTTCAGACATCATGGCATGAAAGAGTAGAAGAATGTAGAATCGCAACAATTAGAATCGATAAAGCAAACAATATGAAAAGGAAAAAATTAATCCAGAGCATAAGAGTTTCCTAGTTGGAACTAATTCTGAGGATGAAGCTCTAATGTATGCAGCATGGCAGGTGCAAGTTTGCTTGTTCTAACTTCTTACAGGGTACAATTAATAGCAACAATAGATTTTAAGTAGGAAAGTCTTTAATTTTTGCAATGAATTCACTTCAAACACCATATTAAAGTTGGAAACTTTCTCTGAAATTAAATGACATATGCTTGAAAAATACAAAGTAATGAGAGACAGATTATCACCTTGAAACATATAAAGCAGAATTCTCCAGCATGAACAGTTTATTGGCACGAGCAATTGCAAGAGCTCCACCTGAACCCCCTTCATCGATTACAACTGTTATAATGGGCTTGAGACCAAACATTGCCTCAGATTATGAGCTATTGTTTCACCCTGCACAGAGGAAAGCAAATAATTCATCCATGATAATGTATTAACATGAATTATTATAGACAAATGGTGGGGAAGGAAGAAAAAAAAAAGTCATCTATATACCTGACCAAGCTCCTCTAATTTGAAATTAGCAAAAGGCACCAGGAATGTCGACAAAAGTAACAATGGGAAAACCATGATGATCAACATATTTCATCATATGTAAGGCCCTCCAATAGCTATCTAAAAATAATGCTTTTAGTGCAAAGGCCCTCCAATAGGTATCTACAAATAATGCTTTTAGTGCAAATGGCATGTCCTTGGAAAGAACCAAACATGGTGCTCAAAAAGCTGATAATAATTTCAGCAGGTTATGTTTCAGTATTGCATCCTTAAAATTTTATGCCACAAATAGACTAAGAGGAAGAGAAATGTCAATACAATGTTAAGTATTGAATTAGTTAAGGACTTTGTAGTCGCAGTCCAAATTATAATTTGTTTGTTAGCCAAAATTTTAAAAGTTACGATGAATTGAAATCATTTTCGCTTCAAAACTCCCTATCACACAGTTATGAACATACCCATGAGGAGTAGGCATTGCAAAATTACAAGCAAATGATCTCCTTTGTGTTCCGACCCTTCTGATGGCCTATGAACATGTAGCTTTTACCATCTATAGTTCAAAGATCAGTCACGATAGTAGGACCATTATACCTGTACGATTTCCATGAAGGTCTACGCACTAAATGATAAAGAAAAAAAAAGTCAAATGACACGTCATACTTCATTACACTGGTAATATTACAAATTGATATAAACAAAAAAAAGTTACGAAAATCACAAAGTACGTTCTCGGTGATGTTCAATATATGATCAAGATCTGTTGGTCTGTTGGGACGCCTAACAATGTTTAAGCGTTGAATGGGTGCATAAATCTTTCAGGACCTGAAATACAATAATTCAGAGGTGCAATGATAAGCATATGATAATTTGGACTTGCCTAGGAAAAGTTAGATTAACCAAAAGAATAACTTCCAATTCTACAGGAAAAATTAAATCTTTAAGATTAACTATAGAATGTCTAAGAGCAGTAACCACAACAGGATTGATTTTAAGATTTTATTTGTGCAGATACTTCTAAAAATAAGAGAGAAAAGAAATTGGACAGTTGGTTCTAAGCTCAATTACCATTTGGTACTTTGTTCCTAATGTCCCAATTTGATCATTAAAATCAAGGCCAGTTTCATTAGCCATTCTTCGCACCTGCGAGAATATAGGAAAAGAAACAACAAATAATAATAGGCAAATGATCAGTTTACGAAATTCACCTCAATAATTTGCTCCTCGAGATCAATTAGAGGCTTGTCAAAGGGGAGAGTGACAGACTTTCGTTCTCACCCAGTGGCTTGAAATTAGAGAGGTAAGTCAAGTGTCCACTACTCTTACAGTGTGTTTGGATGAGTGGTTTATAATGAAAATGAATTAAATAAATTGATTTGAAAAAAAATTTAGTGTTTGGATTGAAGGGTTTAGAGTGAAGTGGAATGGTTTGAAAGGGTTTGATAAACCCTTTCAAACCTTTTCACAGCAACAAAATCAAACACCCCAATGGGTGTTTGCACCGGCTCAAAGAAATTTAGACACTGAATTACATATTTGCCCTTCACTCAAATTCATAACAGTTGGCTAGCTCAAATTCATAACCAATATGCAGCTGTTCTTTTTTGGATTCCTTACACAAGCTGGTCTTTGTAACATAGGACAGAGTTGATGTTATTGTTATGCATTTGATAGTATAAATATAACATGATTTATTGAAAATATGTATTATAAAAATATAAAATAAGTGATAGATTTTCCAAACATAAAAATATATATTAGAAGAGTATTTTTGATTGGGTGTTTAAAATTTTAATTCATCTAATCATATTTAAAATTAATTTATTTTCTTAATTAAAAAATTTTTACTTTTCAAACTATTTATATTTAATTTTTTATCAAAAATTATAAAAAATTAATTGTTCACATTTTTTATGAATAAAAATCAAATATAATTTT
>CATIWR010064406.1:0-12585 GCA_949677035.1 Omphalea diandra | reverse complement strand
TGGTATACCTAGATGAAAGATTGTTATATTCTTGATTTATTTATTTTCATGAGATGTTGATAAATTATGACTAGGGAATGAGAGTATGTGGTGATATGAGCTTCCAAAGTTACGGGTGTTATTATTAGTCATTATATTGCTAAAATTTTGTTGGATTTATAGTTGATTGGTTGAAAGGCTAATACTTGATGTTGTTGGCAAGTAAAACTATTCAGTAGCCTATGTGGCAATAAAATGTGATAGCCTGTGTGGCGATAATATTTGATAACCTGTGTGGCAATAACATTCGATAGCCTGTGTGGCAATAATATTTCTAGCCTATGTGGCAACTAAAAATGAAAGCCTTTGTGGCAGTGATATTTATAGCCTATGTGGCAGAAATTTATGACAGCATGTGTGGCAATAACCTTTGACAGCCTATGTGGTATTTAAGAGTAATGACTGTTTATTTCGTACATGGATATGATGATGAGTTATTAATAATTAAATGTTTGATATGTTATTTGAGATTGAAGTATCATTATGCATTTACTTATTGAGTATGCAAACTCACTCTTTTGCATGAAATTTTATTTCAAGAAGAGTACACTAAAGACTGTGTCCAGTTATATTTTGAGGTTGTTGTCTAGCAGTCTAAAAGAGGTTGGGCCAGTATGCAGTCTATTAGTATTCCAGCTGGTTTAGTCTTGTATACTTTATTATAAATAGTTACTATATTGTGAATAAGAGACATTGTGTGAAAAATAAATATGATAAATAAATAATAATTGAATTAAGGTCTTTTAACAATAGTGGATAGACTTAGAGCAGTTTAATGACGATTTAAATGGGATGTTACAAGTTAGGTCTTCTGGGTCAAGTTGATCGATTTGAATGTTGTTGCAAGGTAACAATGGTGATAGGGGTGTTCGGTTAGTTGTTGAAAGTCCACTATAATGCCTTAGTTAGTTATCTGTTGGAAAGGTAAAGTGAATTATTATAAACTATGAGAAATACTTGGTAAAGTCCTTTATATATTAGTGGTTTATTCTCTTGTTGGAGTAGGACTTAGATTCTTTCTTGATGAGGAGTGTAGCTTCCTGATGAGGAGTCATAGCTTCCTGATGAGGACTAATGTCCTTATGGGAGTCATAACTTCCTCATGAGGATGAGTCATGGGCTGAATATCCTTATATGAGCTAAGCCATGTTTGCCTATAAGCTTATGAGCCTTATTAATGGCCTAGTTGATCCATCATCTTGATAGGGTTGAGTCAAGCCTTATGTGTGATTAGGCCTAATCCATATTTACTTGGGTAGTATTAGATGCCCCCAGTCTAAGTCAGTTTATGTCTCGAAATTAGTAAGAGGAAGTGATCAAGCTGAGGTAGCCAAGCTAGTATATACCAGGAAGGCTTAGATTAAGTTGTTAACTACTAAGGAGACAATTCTAAATTTCAAAAATTTGAAAATCAAATTGTCTTGTTAATGATATACGCCATGTGTCGTGTGATTGATCTACCTTAAGTAACATAAGTTGATTAATTCAATAGGCACCATTTGATAAAGGTGTTGGTTTGCTTGGTTTTGAAGTTCACCTTCCCCATAAAGGACTATAAATAGGAATTTTAACAACCATATTCCTATTTTGCTGCTTCTGCTTCTTCTCATCTTCAGAGAGACTACATAAAATTATTTTAACTTTTGAAGACTTTCATTTTTAGATTTACAGAAGGTGAGTTGGTATTTTCTTAATTTTTATTATATATCCATCAAACCTTTTATATGGATCTTCAAGATAGTGTTTCATCTTCTTCTTCTTATCATATCGAGGATTTGAGCATTTTAGGGGCCTATTAGAAGCATAACCTTGAAGATATGGAAACCCTAGGTTCAAGATTGAGGGTGGAGGAAGGGGAAGAAGAGGAAAGGGCGTCTTTGAGTGAATAGAGGGTTAGGAGCAAAGCTGGCCTGAGTGGATGGGTTAGAGGTGAGGGGGACGAACATGCCAAGTTGGTGGAGGTGATTGCTCAGCCCGAGTCCTTAGAGGTTCAAAGGTCCAATCCTCAAGTGATATAGATCCTCAGTGTAACAACTCAGAGGGATCTTCTCTAAATTTATAGATTATATGAAATTTTAGACAATTTTGTATTGAGCAAGCCTGAGACAAATATGATGGTCTTCTTTGAGTTGCTACTGAACCAATTTATATTATATGAGGAGGACTTGAAGGTTGGCCTTTAATTGTGAATGTTGTTGCCTTTATAACAAATGTTTGCCACCTACAATATCTTCATCCTAATTCAACCCCAATGCACTTAGGATACTTATGGGCATGTACTTATTAACTCAGGAGAAGAGTCTAACATTTACTATTAGTGTGTTTAAACATATATATTCATTGTTAGCCACTCAGAGGAAGATCACTGCCATGTATCATCTTGGCTAAGTATAAGATTATTAAGCAATTTTCTTTTATTTATCAAGCGATAAAAGAATAAGTACTTTATAATTACTTATGTTAATGATGTCCTTTTTCCCTCTAGGTGTATAAGGAAGGAGGAATATAACACAAACACTGAGATCTTTGAACAGGAAGAGGTAGTGGTAGAGAAGATCTGAGGGAAAGACTCGATTAACTTAATAGGGTTTATAAATAAACATTACTAGTGGTTAAGTTGATCGGTAATACTTTACGTAACTTATAACCTTACTGAATATTGATATTAATATTCTCTTATTTTTAAAAAATGGACTATAAAGAGATCCAAAAGGAGATGGCTAGCCATAAGAGAGCTCATGTAACAAAGAAGAAGAAGGTCTGAGCGAAGAAAGTGGCTTTCTATAAGCGAGTTGCTAAGGAGGTGGTTATGGAGGATTCCCTCCCTTGCGATCCTTCTGAGCCAGTTATATATGCCTTTCATCTAATTAAGTAGGTGGGAGAGTTTGAGCCTTATTGTAAAAAGGCTTACTAAGAAGTGGTCAAGAATGACTCGAATTAGGAGTCATTCACAGTGCTTGAGGGCTCAAACTATTGCCTTAGCCCTCGTAGCAATCTACAAAATAAGTAGAAGGGCATCTGACCAACTTAATGGTCACTAAGACCTTACCATAGTTCTGCATACTTTACAAGAAAATGGAGAAGTTTGAGTGCCTAATGGATAGGCAGTTCGTATCTTGGGTAAATATGCATAACCTTAACGTATGAGATCTTGAGTCTTCTCATAGTGACCTTATATTAGCCCTTAAGTGTTCCTAAGTTGATTATAATGCTTTGTACAGGCAGCAATAACTAGTACAATGTTGAACCAATAACTCAAGGCTTTTGATAAGTAGACTAGGAATATTTCCAAGCTAGAGCACCAGGTGATCAGGACTCGAGATGACCTGGTCGCTCTCACCAAGGAGCATGAAGATACATTAAGGCAGGTGAAGCAAGGAGCCAATCTGAAGATTATCAAAATTCAACTTTGCCAAACCATGTAAATAGTTAAATATCTAGCTAATGATGAGCCTAGATGTAGAATCTATTGATAACATTTTGAATAATATGAAGATTATCAAGCTTAATGTTTTACACTGATGCATTTTGTAAGAAATATATCAGATTAAGATGCTCACTATCTTTTCCTTTGTATTAGGCCTATGGGCTTGATGGGTATAGGGTTAGGATCCTTTTTTTGTGATGTGTGAGATTTATTAGCTCAATACATTCTATTGAAAAATGATAAGATTAAAATCTTGTAATGTATGAGAATTATTAGCTTGACACATGCTTTTGTACAATGATAAGGTTCATACCTTTTCATGATGTACTAGATTCTTTAGCTTGGTACATGCTTTTAGATGTTTTATATCAAGTAATAAGACAAGAAAAATTGAACTTGCAATCTTAGAAAAACAGGATGAAGAACTTTTTATTTTATTCAAATAAAAGTTTGATAAGGTTGAGGCATGGCTTGAGTCACCTTACAAGAGAGAGGCAGCAAAGTTTGCTAGACAAAATATTTTTTTAAATGCTTTTATATTCCAAATGCGAGACATTGGCTTTCTTTCTATGGTTTCCAGCTTGTATGTTGCAGGCCTTACTACTTTGAGTACTCTATATGGATCTTTCTAGTTAGTGCTAAGTTTACCAACTCTTACTTTTGCTCAGGCTTTGTTAGTTGTTCTAAGGACTAGATCCACCTTTTCAAGAGCTTGGATTTTTACTTTTCTATTATTAAATCAAGTTACCCTTTGTTGGCAGGTAGTAGTCCATATTGCAATGTCTTCTCTCCTTTTTATTAAAAGGTTTAGGTTAAGGCAAAACTTGTCATCATTTTCCTCAGGGCTATGGTGAAGAACTCAGTATGAGAGAAGGCTAATTTTGATATGGATTACTATTTCTATTCCATACACCAAGGAGAAAGGTGTCTGGCCTATTGTTATTCTAGGTGTGATTTAAAAAGACCATAAGATGTGAGTAAGCTAATTTGTCCAACTTTCACTTGCATTGTCTAGCCGCTTCTTAAGCCCCTACAAGATGATCTATCAGTTACCTCAGTGATCCCATTAGTTTGAGACTAACCCACTAAAATGAATTAAAGATTGATGGATAGGTCTATACAATAGGATCTAAACTGGTAAGTGTCAAACTATTTTCCATTATCAATGAGAATGCTCGTGGGATAGTAAACCAATAGATCATGTTCTTTTAAAAGAAATTGAATATCCTTACTAAAGTGATAATAGCAAGGGCTTCAACCTTGGGCCACTTGGAGAAGTAATTTGTGATTACTACTACAAACTTCCTCTGACTAGGTGCATGTGAAAAAGGGCCAAAAATATCGATCCTGCTTTGAGAGGAGGACCATGCTGAGCCTATGGGCTGTTACTTGTTATTGAGGGATTGCTACATGCCTTTGGTAGGTATCACACTTTTATACAAGCTCTTTAGCATCTTTAAACATAGTGGGCTAGAAGTAACTAGATAAAACAACTTTTTTAAGCTAAGGTACAAGCTGCCTCATGAGCCCCATAAATACCCTCATGAATCTTTCTGAGCTTATAATCCCCATCTTTTGAATTAACACATTTGAGCCAAGGCTGATTATAAGACCATTTGTACAAAACTCCATCTTCTTTATAATAGTTTGGGCCTTATTGATAATGGTTCAAGCTTTCTTCGAATTGGCTGAAGCTATCTTACTTTAAGTACTTGATGAAGGGGCTCATATCATTATCTTCTTCAGCTATGGCAGCTATGTGCATCACCCGAAAGACATTACGTTATTCTCGCTCTTCCAAAGGAACTCTATCAAGCAAAACAAATTGGGAAGAAGTAGCAAACTCCGCTATTGAATATGTCATTCATTATTATTCCAAGGGATCTATCCTATCTTTTAGCTTCTCCCTTCATCTCTATACTAGCTAAGAAGTGTTCGACATGCTCAACATATTTTAACATTTTAGGGTCTTTAATATTATATGGACTGAGGAGTTTTTGCACCATTAGTCGTAAATCACTATATATGGAGAGTTTTTCAGCTCATACCTCTTGTGCCAACTATAATCCAGTAATCATAGTCTCACATTCCACTACATTGTTAATGGCTCAAAATTTAACTTGATAGCATACTTGATAGTGATCTTACTTAAACCTCTTAGGACTATTCTAGCTCTTGCCCCTTTTATATCTGAGGCCCTATCCACATATAGTTTCCATTCTTCTTTCTTAGTGGCTTGCTCTAGTTTAAGTTATGCCTTTGTTAGCTCAACCACAAAATCTGCTAAACTTGAGCCTTTATTACTAGACTTGGCTCAAATTTGATATTAAAATCTCGTAGCCAAATTGCTCATTTAGCTATTTGCCTAAGATTTTTGCTATTTACAATATCTTACACGAGGGCTGATATGTGTGAACGGTTATAATGTCAGCCTGAAAGTACCCCTCCTTGTTAGGTTGCCATCCTCACTAAGAACTAACATAATACAATCCATAACATAAATTTAATACATCCATTATTCTTAAATCCATGAATACCAAATACAAAAATATCTTCAAATAGCCTACTTTACTTCTTCCTTTAAACGTATAGGATTTTATAAGCTTGGAGTAAGTCTTTCATACTCTAAGGAATTGTTATATTATCAATAAAAGGTTTATATACACATGACTAATAATTCACAACAAATAGAAAACAAGGTAAACTAAGTTCGTGAAATGTTCCTCTTAGGCGATGAGAGGCAACATCTCCTTTTCTCGGTTTACTTTTCCATCAAAAGCTTATAGCATTTTGTTTAAGATCCTTAATTAGAATCATGTAGCTCTTGTGTTATTTAAAACATGGTTAGGACCCTATAGCATCTCGTAACATATAAAAAATCATAACCACCATTGTAATGTACATTAATACTTGCTATAACTAACTGTGATCTACTTGCAAAAATTTATTTCATCTATAGCTCTACCAATACAATATAACACAATTATTGATACACATTTCTTATTCTAATTTCAAATATAATGCATTTGTCTTCATTTATTCATAATCCATTTCATCTTCTAATCATTTAATGATGCATAAGAAGAGTATTAAGAGAAATATAATAAAACCATCTATTTACAACTTGATATCCAATTCTTCTCCTTCTTTAAGCTTTAGCCACTAGGAATGTTAAGTCTTATGTAAAGTCATCCTTACTCTTATGATAAGTCTATCATCATATATAATATTCTTATATTAAAGATATAAAGTCATAAGGAATGTTAATTAGACCCATTTTTGCCGCATAAAACAAAAACACTAAGTTTTACCCATAATCACCTTTAACGGTATAAAAAGTTCTAATCCCTTCTAGAGCAACCATATAATATAAAATCAATTTTGAAACATAACCCAAACAAAAATATTAGCTTGGCTTATGTCCTATAACGATTCCTATAAGTTTTCATGAATAATATCCCAAAAGATGGTAATTTTACGAGTAGCATAAAGTAACCTAAAAATAAGTGTAGAACATAGCTAGAGGCACGTACTTTTGTATCACAAAGAATGGAAAAAATCCAACCAAGGAGAAGCTCAAACATTATGTTAGACTAGGTTATTCAAACCTAAGTCAAGACTTTCTTTTAATCTTGACAATATAGATTGAAAGGTTCTAATATCAATTTTAAGTGTTGATCTTGCAAATATTTAGCTAGAATGGCTTTGAAAGTTGAACGAAAACCTTAATCTCAAAAATTGACATTTGCACTCTAATTTGTGGTCATAAAGCAGGAGCTCATGATCACTATCCTCTAAAAGAATTAAATGAATCTCATATAGACAAATTTGCGGTGCATGTCACGTCCATAGTTGTGACCACGACTTTTGCATTCGCTTGAAGGGAACCAAATCTTCAACCAAATCATGCTAGGTGTCTTTAAGAACCATTGGAAGATAAAATTTCATGATAGCAAAAGAAGTGAAGCGATCACAAATTTAATAAAGCAACTTCTTCATTCAAGTAGACAATTTCGCAATAAGCATGACATCACTATGACTTCACTATTGCTCAAGAAATGCAACAACTATTTTTCTTAAAGAACTAATGGTGTGATGCCATATGTACTAGTTGTTAGATACAAATAGATTTATGTAAAACTCATGACTGTAAAGAAAGGTCTTGACTAAGAATTTCATATGGCAAGCAATAAATGTGGGATTTACCTAACTTTAGAGATTTGGAAATACTTTTATTTGTAATGTCCATTTGGTGGTTATAGCCTATAAATAAACCACCAAATGGACTTGATTTCAAGAGGATAACCATTGATTGTGCCAAAATTCTTGTAAAGTTATTTCTCATAACTTTAACTTTTTATTTGTCTGTACATAGTTTGGTGTCAACTTTAAACACCTTAGGTTTGGGTTTAAGAGCGAGCCTTAGAAAACTCTTATATAGGTTTGAGTTTTAGCCTTGATAAAACATTTGTAAGGTTTGAGTGTGAGCCTTGGGAAAACACTTGTGAAAGGTTTGAGTGTGAGCCTTAAGAAAAACACTTATAAAGTTTAATGTGAGCCTAAACACTAAGGTGAGTGCGAGTTTGTAAAACATTACTGATTTAGTGAAATACCCAATTGTTAAACTGGGCAATAGATGTAGGGTTGGTTAATATCTGAACTATTATAAAACTCTTATGTTTTTTCTTCTTCTACTTTTTCTCTAATCATTTATTTATGTGAGCTTCCTCTAAAAGTTCAAATTTGGCACTAATTTAACCCCCCCCTTCTTGGAACACAAGGGCCAATAATTGGTATCAGAGCCAAGTCATAATTCAAGGCTTAATTGTGTGAAAAAAGATCAATGGCATAAGAAGGAATTCACTCTCACCTTAATCCCCACTTTGATGGCAATGATTATGTAATATCCCTATCCTCATTCATTAGCATTCTCACATGAACATATTCAGTAAATAAATGATTTGCAATCCCATATGAACATATGCATTGGATAATTGATCATTTAGATATGTCAATTGAATAAGCACGACGATGACACTTGCACCATTACATTTGGGACACTTGAACATATATGCAATGTTTGTATAGTTATATGGCAAATTATCTTATGTTGTATTCATGTTATAGCATCATAAATAAAGGTGTTTTAGAGCTTATTTAAAAGTATAAAGAGCATATGGCGAACAAGAGATGGATGCAGATGATGAGGGAGTGAATAAGAGGGATTAGAAGAGGAAAAGTGAACTTCCAATCAATGGAAATCGGATAACATTATTTTATCTTATTAGAATAGGTTTAAAATTGAATTTTTCATCCTTTAGGAGCATATTAGAGAGGATAAACATAAGGGACAACAAAAGAAAGATAGAGCTAAGGAAGAAAGAAAGAACAAAAGAAAGAAAAAAACAAAGAAGAAAAAGAAGAAGAAGAAAAAGAAGAAGGAGAGGGAGAAGAGTGAGCTACCTAGGAAGGAACTCTAAGCTTTTCTAGTTTTAGGAAAAGAGGATCTCAACACTTTGAGGAAGCCTAAGAGAGAGGACCAAACCTACCATAAAGGTTAATCATATCAAAAGGTGAGTAAAAGCCATAATTGGATTCTAATGTGTATGTGTGATGATTTTATGATATGGTTATATTCTATTACATGTATATGTGATTGAATTATGACATTTTACTTATAAATACAAGTCAGGTAAGAAGTATATGGTCTTAATGATTATTTGGTATACCATAACTCTTGCATATGTAACTAAAAGGAAGTTGTGACCAATTTGTTAAATGTTTGTAAATCATTTGGAAAAAGGGACCAATCAGTCCTATTGGCACATGTTATTGATCATGATTCACTTGTCATATGTTGGCCAGTAAAATCAAATGTCACTTGAATCAAATGAATTTTCGAGATTAGTGTTTGCCTTGCAAGATCATGACAAAATCAATCTATTGCATTTGCACTTGCATAGTCAATTATTATACTTATAATGTATCCTAATGATATCTAAATATTAGTTGTGCCATAAGAATCTGATTATTACTTTTATTCATTGAGTCACGACTCACCAAATCATAATTATGTTTTTTAGGTACTAAAGCATAGTGTTTGGATACTTTAGAGCATAAAGTTTTGCATATACACACATGAAGCTCAGGTCGTCAGTTGAATTCTAACTCTATCTCTCCTTGTGTAATAATGAACACCTAGATAGGAATTAGTTTGTGGTCACTAGCCTTAAACATTAGTTAACATATATGTACATCAAATACATATAGGAATGTGTATGTATGATGAATCAGTCTTTAGATATATGCATTTTTGGACTTAAATGCCATGTTTTGTAAATGAAAATAATTGTTACAGTTGTTGGCATCAAAGCAGGGATAGGTTCCATAAGGACATACAACATGACATGACTTTTACACTATTATGCATTATCATATGACATAGTCTTATATGTCTATAGGCAATTAGCAGAGGATAGTCATGGTAGTACCCATGACTCACCAAAGAGAGTGGAGTCAACCAATTTGCATTCCATACAAGCATCCTACCAGCCATTAAGAGATCAACCTGCTGACATAGTTATATCTCCTACACATTCTCATGCACAACACATATCTCATGGGCAATTGCGATATAAAAATGGTGAACAATAGTGTAGGGTCCAGAAAATCAAAGAGAAAAAAGGTATGGCAAATTAAGAAAATAGGGTGTAGTTGACTTCAGTGATACCATAAATCTAACAATGGCAGAGACATGGCAAAAAGAAGACAAAGAGTTTTGAATTTGATGAAATGCACACCAAAACACAAGTTTGATTATGCAATATCGCTACTACAGGGGGATGCATATGATTAGTGGGAAACCATTCCATGGAGTGATGTCCAGTCCTTAGTGCTTACATAGGATGATTTTCTGCATGAGTTCAACCATAATTACATGCCATATGTGTATAAAGATAACAAAATAAGGGAATTTTTGAATATGAACTAGGGGAGATGACTGCAGCTAAGTATGAGGTAAAATTTAATCAATTACCTCATTATACAACCTTCATGGTGGCCACTGACAAAGATAAATGTCAAAAGTTTAAAGAGGGACTGAGACATGAGATCAGAATTAAGATCACAGCTATAGATCTTAAAAGTTATATCAAGCAAAAATTTGCTGCAATCAGGATCAAAAGATTAGAAAAAGAAAAGATAATGCAACGAGTAAAAAAGGGGCCTATTAAGTTCGTAAGAGATTTTAACAGAAAGAAAGGTAAACATGGAGATTATATGCCATCATAGTCCAATGCTAAGAGTGGTTACTCTAGCTATAAAGGCAAGGGATTAGGAGTTTCATCATATGCAGGCAAAGGTCATGGCCAAGTTATGCAACAACGACCCTCATATGTATATTGTGGCAAATAAAATATGAGAGAATGTAGGAAACTAATCAGTAGGTGCTAGTTTTATGGGTCTTTTGATCATATGCTTAGAGATTATACTGAAAGATCTAGAATGTCGAAGGGAGGTTAAGGGAGAGCTACATCAGAGTCCACAATTGAAGTTTCAAAAGCTAATAGAGTGAGAGTATCATTTGGCATGGGTAGAGGTAGAGGTAGAATAACTGTAACGACCTTTTTCATTTGACAGAACTCATGTTGTTTTGATACCAATAACTGTAACGACCTTTTCATCTGATAAAACTCATATGGCTCTGATACCAAAAAATGAAACAACCATTGATACCACTAAATGTTAGCATTTTTTTCCACAATCTGTAATGCTACAATCGATACCTATCAGAGCACTCAACATCCTAGATTTTCCCGTCGGCCCCGCGATGTCATACACATTGGGATTTTCACATCTACCCTGTATATGCTTTAGCCCTCTCTAATACCAAAACTGTAACATCTAAATTCATTTGTCAAACCAATAATTGTGACATCCATTGTTCTCATTTGTAAATCAGCTTTGATACCACAAATTGTAACGTCACAACGTGGCTACAGCTGGTACCTATCAAAGCACTCAACATCTAGGATTTGCCTGTCAGCCCCGTGATGTCATACATACCGGGATTTACACGTCTGCCCCGTGTGTGCTTGAACCCTCTGATACCACCAACTATAACTATCGTCTTCAGTTACAAATCATGGCATTTCATGTTTGAAAATGTATACACATTAAGGTTTATTCATCATACATATATAATCCTATATGTATTTAATGTACACATGTGTTAACTAATGTCAAGACCAGTGACCATAACTACTTCCTATCAATTGTATGTACATGACACAAGGAGAGAGAGTTGGAATTCAGCCGACGACCTCTGTTCCATGTGTCTCTATGCAAAACTTTATATACCAAAGTGTCCAAAGTCTATGCTTCAGTATCTGAAAAATAATTACGATTTGGTGAGTCGCGACTCAGTGAATAAAAATAATAATCAAATTCTCATGGCATAATCCATAATCAAATATCATCAAGATACATTGCAAGTATAACAATTGACTATGTAAGTGCAAATGCAATAGCTTTGTTTTTGTCGTGACTGAGCAAGGCAAACATTGCTCCCGGGATATTCATGTGATTCATGTAACGTATGATTTGGGACCTATTGGTCCATCTTCCTGTAACTTGCAAGTGTTTGACAAGTCGGTCACAACACCCCTTTTAGTTTCATGTGCAAGTGCTTATTCACAAATAATATGCCAAGTAATCGTTAAGTGCGTTTGATTCTCACTTGGCCTGTATTCCCATGTAACATGTAACAATTCAATCATATATACATGTAATAAAACATAATCATATAAGAGCCGACATGTAACAATTCAATCATATATACATGTAATAGAACATAATCATATTATTCCCATGTAATATGTAACAATTCAATCATTCTTACTTGACTTATATTTTCATGTAACATGTAACAATTCAATCATATATAAATGTAATAGAACATAATCATATCATACAATTATCACATACACCCATTGAATCCAGGTTATGGTTTTTACTCACCTTTTGATGTTACCAACCTTTATGGTAGGGCTTCTTCAAAGTATTGAGATCCTAACATTTGATACATACATGGTTATAAGTATATCAAAATGATTATGAAT